>JAJIBD010012895.1:0-33798 GCA_021461705.1 Cryptotis parvus | reverse complement strand
TTTTGTCCAGAGTGATCATTTCCAACTATCATGCCTGACATTTCTCTTAATGAGAATATAAAAGTAGGAATATGCCTCATCTGTGAATATCTTGAAATAAATTAACCATTCCTGCCAGGTGTAATTTTTTAAGATCTAGTTATTCTTCCCTCAAGATTTTGGATTAGGGTTCCATTCTTTCCTGTCATCTATTATTCCTGGGAATTAATGCCCATAATTCTAGGATTTTGCCATCTGTTTCCAAGTTTGGAAGTAACCTTTCTCTTCTTTTTGAGATCTTTTACATGGTTTTCCTTAAAGTTATACAGTTTTATTATGAAGTGTCTTCTTGTGAATTAGTTTTAACTTACACTACTTGGGACAACTGTCTTTCTTCCACTCTAGAAAATGTTCAGGGGGCCAGAGCGATAGCACAGCAGATAGGGCATTTGCCTTTCATGTGACTGACCTGGGTTTGATTCCCAGCATCCTATATGGTCCCCCCAAGCACCACCAGGAGTAATTCCTGACCGAAGAGCCAGGAGTAACCCCTGAACATTGCTGGGTGTGACCCCCAAAAAAAAAAAAAGAAAACGCTCTTCAGTTATTTTCTCTTCAAATTATTTGCTCTCTATTCTTTTTACTGTTATAATTCTGTATCTCTAATTTTTTAATCTTGTAGCTTTTAAGTATGTGCTATATCATCTATATCTCTTAACTCATTTTCATTTAACTTGTTGAGTTTCAGGTCTCTTTTTTTTCATCTACTCTTCATGGTGAGTGGTGAGGATCTGCATTGTTTCCCATGATGCCGTGGTGGTCACCTGGAGGTGGATCCATCTAGTGCACTATCAATGTCCCCCTTCTCACTGCCAGATAGGTATCTGAGGAGGCTCCTGTAGATGGTGGTCTCCTCTTTCCCCCTTCAAGGTATGACCTTCCTTTTGGTGCTCCTGGATGCCTTATGTGGGGCCTCTAGCCCTGATTCAGAGAACTTGTTCTTAGGCCTGAGCTTAGTGTTGCTTTTTGATTGCTATTGCATTGGTTCTTGTGTTTGCCATTATTTTAGTGAACTTGGAATTATTTGAGTGGACTATTGACCTAATGTGGCTTCGGGTAGCTAGGCTACCCCTTGTGAGAGTCCAGTATAGGAGGCCACGATGCGGCTCCAATGCAATATGGAAGAGAAGATTAACTTGCTGCCAAGAAAGCCATATCCCGCACACTGTTAAACCTCGGGGGAGGCCATGCATTCGTGCAGGTCCTGATGTGACCGTTTTGGTCTCTTTGTTGTCTTCACACTTCTAAGAATCATATACACCCTTCTCACACGGCACTTACCCAGTCACCTGGGTCTGAGCTGTCTTTCACTCTGCTATCACTTGCACCACCTCATTTTCATTCACCCCCAACACCTTATTTCTCCGTTGAATTCCAGATAGTCTATCCAGCTTATTCCCTGGCTTCCTCTCCTGTCACATCTATACTCTTGTTTTTTTGTTTTGTTTTGTTTTGCTTGGCTTGGCTTTTGGTTTTTGGTTTTGGGGGCTATACCTCACGAGCTTGGAGCTTACTTCTGGCTCTGTGCTCAAGGATCATTCCTGGCAGGCTCCTTAGGGGACAAGGATCAAACCCAACTCAGCCACATAAAAGAAAAGCCCCTACCCTCTCTACTATCACTCCAGTCCCGACACTCTTGATTTAACATATAAATCAATCTTTTCCTTCTAAGGCACAAGAGTTAAAAAAAATTCCTCCTTTCACCACCATCTTGTACTAGTCTAACATTAATTTCAATATTATGGGCTCTGTTTATTTTAGTGTACAAAAATATTTTCCCCAGATGCAACTTAACAGCTTAAAAAAATCAAAATCTCAATCAAGTGGACATTTTAAAGTAGTTCATAGATTGCCTATTGTATGCACTGCTTTCACTGAAAATCTACACTAAGGATGGCAGTACAGTAGAGCAACGCATTTCCCAGAAATGGTAATGAAGTGCAGCCAAAATAGAGATAATTATTTTAATTAATGGTAATGATTTTAACGGTTGAACATTTTAACTAATTAATTATGATTGATTGCTTGTTACTAATCAAGGAATATGATTCAAAGTTGTAATTGAAAAACCAGGAGCAATCGGTTCTGCAGAGAGCATTTCACAATCCTACTGAGATGGTGGGGGATGTGGCAATTTTTGCTTTGAAATCTGTGCACTGGAACTTTCCAGTCCTTAAGATAAACTGCTGGAACTTTTATTTTACTTCAGTGTTTCCTAACCATTAAGTATTATGTTTCATTTATCAGAAATAGGAAATAAAATGTGAAATGTTTATAGTTCTGAAGAAATGTAAACTTTTTTCATAGCTAGAGTCTTCTTTTAGCAATAATCTTCAATAGCATTGATCATTCTTTTTTTTTAATGTTCATTCTTTTTATGTTCATTCTTTTTTTTTTTTTTTTTTTTGCTTTTTGGGTCACACTCGGCCATGCTCAGGGGTTACTCCTGGCTCTGCACTCAGGAATCACTCCTGGCGGTGCTCGGGGACCATATGGGATGCCGGGAATCGAACCCTGGCCGGCATGGGCTGGCCGCGCACAAGGCAAACGCCCCTACCCGCTGGGCTATCGCTCCTGGCCCCCTTTTTATTTTTTATTTTTTTTTATTTTTTTTCCTACCATCTATGTTCATTCTTGTTAGTCTTTTAACCTAGGCATTCTTTCTTTTAGAAAAAAATCTTAGAATACAAGGACCTAGAAGACAGCTAGAAAGGATGCAGTTCATGTCTGGTAAAAGCAAGGCCCAAGTTTGAGCCCCACGCATTATGTGGCCTTCCTGAGACTCTCTAGGTAGCTCTGGTAGCCCACAAGCTACCAGTGCTAAGCATGGTCAGGGTAACCTGTGACCACAGCCAGGGTGCCCGGTGTTAGAATCTCAGCACAACCACACCCCAGCAACATTGCATTTCTGGGTCTAAGCAACATCTCGCCTGTACTGTGCAAACTGGTAGATATCTATACCTGAGGAGAGAAAATCAGGAAAAGTAGGATTATAGGACATGATTGATTTGGAAAATATCAGAAAGTCAATCAATGTTATTATACTGCAGATTATAAATACAGGAGAGAAGCAAGATATAAGACTGGCGAATGTAGAAACCAAACAGCAACATTAGTTTTTTACAGTCATTAATGAGAAATGAATAAGATCATTAAGCAGGAAGTGACATCATCAAATATATTTTAAGGAAGTTCATATGAGCACCCTATGGAAAGATTTATGAGAACAAAAACAGTTGTGACTCTGACCCTGGCTGCAAAGAAGATGAAACTAACACAATATCAGAAGCATTCCAAAAGAAGCACTGCCTGGATTTGGTTAAAAATAAACTACATGTTGGGCCAGAGTAATAGTACAATGAATAGGGCATTTGCCTTGCAATTAGCCCAACTGGATTCAGTCCCTGACATTCCATATGGTCCTACAAGCATCTCCCTGAATTAATTCCTGAGTGGAGAGCCAGGAGTAACCCCTGAGCATTTCTAGGTAGCACCCAAAATTATATATATATATATATATGTGTGTGTGTGTGTGTGTGTGTGTGTAGATACATATATGTATATATAACGTATTTAGCAATTAAATTCTAAAGAAAATGCTGAGCTCAGTTTGGTACATCTTATAAAACAAGGTGTAGGGCAAGAGAGATAACGTAGTGGTTAAGGCACTTGCCTTGTACACAACCAACCCTAGTACAATACTTGACACTGCATATGATCTTCTGAGCACCACTAGGAATGATTCCCTACACACAGAGTCTGGAATAAGTGCTGAGCACCACCAATTGTGGCCACAAAACAAAAAAATAATAAGCAAGTTTTTGAGGCTACACTTGTTAATTCACATTGAATTTACTTCTTTCTATCAATATACCATCCACCAACTGAATCTTGCAACCTGTAGCCCATAATCATAGGTCTCCAGATCATGGGATTACTTTTCTGTTTGTCTTGTTGCCACATCCAGCAATGCCCGTGGATAACTTCTGGTTTTGTGCTTGGGGAGCGATCGAGAGGTACTGGGGTGGGGCATAAGGAACCAAGAGAAACATGGGTTAGCCACTTGCATGACAAACATCTTAGCTCCATAACATCTCTCTGGCATTTTCAGTGGTTGCTTTTAAGACTGAACTTTATTCAAACACAAAACCTGGTTCTATAACCAGAAGAAGTAAATTTGGGGGAACAGATCCTATACCACCAACTGGCATTGTCATTTCTAGACTACGTTTCTACATCTCGTGATCTTTCACTGATTTTTTCAATCACTTGATTTGTACTTCTTCTTGGACATTATTTTAATCATTGTCTTTTTAAAAACAATGACTATAAGTCCATTTGGAAGAAAATGCTCAGAAAAAAGTGACTTACCTTCCGTTTCTTTTTCCTAGTAAATTTTATTGCTTTATTGCTAATAACTGGTGTAATAATTTGATGTAATAATACATCCAAGCCTATCATTATAAAAGCCTATTTCAAGGTTACCAAACTCCTCCTATATTTTTCCATTCTACTTTAGCCCCAAAATTGATAATGACAGCATTTGAGGCCAAGAAAATCAGATTCTAAACCTCTGTAGATTTTCTGCAGTCAGAATTAGACTTAAAGTCCCTAAGATCATGAAACCTATAGAAAAGGTAGGTGACTTATATGTGAAGAATGAGATCTTTGGAATGTGGAAGCCAAGACATTCTTCAACATGTCTTAAGATGAAATTTTGTTAGTATATTTTTATAATGCTGTACTCTGAGGCATAGGAAACATCTTTATTCCTCTCAATTATTAGTGAGGTTAGCATGTACTACTTATATTTCAACTAAGCATTTGTTTCCACATCAAGAGAAGGTGGGTAGAGTTAAAGAAATAATGATGTTCAGATAACCACTTCTTTTGTTATCTCATTGAAGACAGTCCACTCAATAATTCGCTCTTGGACATTTTTTAGTCTCAGGTCAGATTTCCTTCTGCCATTTGGCATTCTCCCAGTCACCATTCTTTTCCATCAGTCAGTGTAAACATTAGCCAAGCATAATTAGGAGGGTAAATCTGCTGTAGAAATGATCATGATTTCATTTAGATTTAGCCAATGTTAAACAATGACCAGTCAGCACTCAATTTTTTTTCTGGAAATTTAAAAACAAATAGCAGACTAATCATCTAGACACCTCTAAATTGTCTACATTAAATTACTGTCACTTGTTTCCTGCTAATATTGCCAGTAATATTCTCATTTCAATACTAAGAAATGAATTTTGGGGTAGGAAGAGAGAAAGGAAGGAGACCAGTAATGCAGACTATATAAGTAACTATCATATAATGTAGGTATTTCACTGTAAGAAAAAATCACTTATATTGGTTTTGTAGAACTGACAGTCTGTTTTGCCAGAATGATCAACATTAGCAAGCAGCATCCTACTGTTCAGCTGTGGGTTTAGTCTGGAGTCATGGAAGAGGATAATATGCTTAGGAATAGCACCTCTCGGAGTGTGAAGTGCACCCTCCTGGGCTGGCAATCTAACCCTGCTTCTGGCAGGGGCCCAAACAAGGTGAAGGGAAGGGAGGGAGAAATGAATGAATAATGTTTCCTGTTTTATGTAGGACTTGCCAAAACTAGAACCTGGAATTGAAGGCTCAGGCTAAAATAACTCTGCAGTTTCTCTAATGCAGTAGATTAAAATTGATAGTTAAGTAGAAATATGAAACCTTCCTATGCCATAAAAGCAAGAGCCAGACATGTTTTTTCTTCCCCAGTGCCAACTTATACATGTTTACTAATGTTCTGTCTTCAAAAGAGCTTTTGTTCTGATATCCTAATCACAGAGATTTTCAAAGTTCTCAAGTCTACAAGATTAAAGTGTTTGCTGCAAGTTCCCTGTCCAAAGCAAACAGCATTCTACATATGAATATAGCTAGATATACTCACCACAGTGAGTTAAGCATTTCACCGTAAATAATCCTACTAAAAAGAAGGCTTAATTTTCTCAGCCCCAAATGAATTGTAATGATAATCTATTTACCAGTCATAAATATGCCCACCAGGAGCTACTATAGCACATCTAATGTGTATATTATATTCTAAAATGATGCTATTGTTATAGTCTGTGATAGAATTTTCTTTGGCTAGTCTTTCCAGCATTGGTAATGACTTTGCACATAGATATTCACTTGCTTTTATTTTTACTGGTGACCAAAATTTTTATTTGCTAACTAGCTTAAATTGAGGCCATCATAGAAAAACACATTTTAACTTGTGGATTATTACTATCAATGTTGCTCTTTTTACTATAGCAATTTGCAAAGCTATAGAGTAAGAGTCTTCGATGTCATCGCCACTACAAAGCACATATGTATATTGTATCACATACATATATTAGTTATTATAATAATTATTTTATTAGGAAAGGTATAAGGAATTTTATAAAGAAATTCTTAGTGTGCTTCATAGCATAATCATTACAAATTTTATGCCAGAGTAAGTAAAAAATAGGGTTAATTATTATTTGAAGTTCTTTCTTTCTTTTTTTTTTTTTTTTGCTTTTTGGGTCACACCCAGCGATTCTCAGGGGTTACTCCTGGCTCTTCGCTCAGGAATTATTCCTGGCGGTGCTCGGGGACCACATGGGATGCTGGGGATGGAACCCAGGTGGGCCACATGCAAGGCAAACGCCCTACCAGCTGTGCTATTGCTCCAGCCCCAGTTCTTTCATTTTTTTACATGTTAACATTACTTAAAAACAGAGTGGATAATAGTACGGTAATGAGGATTATGTGGTTAGATGAAGTATAAATAAACTAAACTTTTACAAAGAAGACTAATAATTTCTTTCTCAAAAGCTGATTATGATGTCCAGTTTTATTGACATAAACCAAAATCCATTCAAAACAAAACTATTAAATAATAGTAATTTAAAAAATCTGTACTATACCACAATTTTACATAAAATAAATGATTAAAAAGTAGTGTTTATTCCTACAAGTACCAGGTATAGGGTTGTCATAAGATTAGGAGTTACTGCTTTACTAAACCAATATCGCTTTCATGAGAACAAACACTAGATGATTTCCTGAGAAGATTTTTTTCATCTCTCTGACTTTATATTTATGTAATCAGTATTAAAATTATTATCTTCTTATGCTGTTTCTAACTGCTATGATGATAAATAAGGACTGAGATGATAAAATCTATTTCTCAATCTGCAACTAGGATTGAAGAAGATAAGTTGGCGTCAAAAGAGTTGGGTTTATTTATTTTTTTTAAATTTTTTTATTTTTACAATTACAAAGATATACAATTAAAAAGTTCATATTTGGGTTTTGGTCATACAATGTTCCAGCACCCATCCCGCCACCGGTGCCCATCTCCCACCACCAACGTCCCCGCTTTCCCCCCCACCTCCCCCAGCCTTGCTCCATGGCAGGTTCTTTATTTCTTTCCGTCAAAGTAGGGAATGTAGGTCAGAGCTCCTTGGAGCTCCGACCTCCGTCGCTGTTCCAAAGTCAGGGATGCTGTCTCATTTGCCAAGGCATCGAAAATCAGATGAGCTGGACATGTAATGCGATGGAGACCACCGCTGGACTAGCGCCACTACCGACTGGATCCCACGGGTGTCAAAAGATCACGTGGCCGCCCACCTACAGGATGGTCAGGCTTCTTCGTCAAGACCCTGAACAAACGGTTTGAGGCTCTTCGTATTCCTGAAGCAACCAGATGCCATTGGGCTACACTGGCACGTGAGAGGGTCAAATGGAAATGTTACTGGTGCCCGCTCGAGAAAATCGATGAATAACGGAATATCAAGTGTCAAGCGTCAAGGGAATGTAATTTCTATATATCTGGGAAAGTTATCATCAAAGACACATGCAAAAGAGAAAATTAGTATATTTAAGACAAAACAATAGGAAACATTACATTGAAGCAGAGATTTTTCTAAGGACAGATGGGAAAGCATAATAAGCATGAGAAACCAGCTCAAAACTGTTATTATGCATATGATAAAAATCCTCAAAACAAGAAAGGGAGAAAAAGAAGTAGTAGTTGAAGAAACAAGTACTGAGACTATTCCAAAGACATCAAAAAGAGATAGTACAGCAAGTTGGATGTTTGTCTTTTATGCTGTCAACTTGGGTTCAATTTCCAACATTTCATATGGTTAGTTCCCCTTAGCACTTCCAGGAATAACATCTGAGTACAGAGTCAGGAGTAACCCCCTAAGCACAACAGATTGTGGCTCAAAGTAAATCAAAAAAGGATGTATTGCTTACTTATCATAAATTATTCAGTCTAAAGGATGATAGAGCATCCTTCAGGAAGAAAAGAAATATTCTAACAAACTAGCATTTCTACAAGCAAATAATTTTAATATTTTATTTAAAAATATGTAATTAACTAAGAGTAAATGTGTGTTATCAAGATATACTAAGAAGTGTATTTAAAATGTAAGATAATTCCAGGTAGACATAAAGAAAAACTGCTAGAATAATGTTTCCCCAGAGGTTTGGAAGTACTCTTAAGATTGAGATTCCCTGTCATAATCGAGCTAGCTTTAATATATTTCCAGTATCTAGAGTTTTGTAGATGCTAAAATGAAATGAATACTTTTCAGTATTTCCTAAAGAAAGTATATATGCCCAACAAAATGAAAAAATATGCTCAAGGAACAGCTTTTCTGTCTTCAGAAGTGTTTTAATATCTTTCATTATGAACAAAGAACTTCTGTCCTTCATAGAGGGGAATGAAGTTAAGGAAGATGATGTCATTGCTATAAAATAAACTTTTCCATATTTTTATTTGATATTTTAGAGTTACTTCTAGATGATATAATCTGACATTTAAGTTTTATGATTAAGAAATTAAAGCTTTTGGGGACCAGAGTGATAGTCTAGCGGGTAGGGCATTTGCCTTGCACACAGCCAACCCGGTTTGATCCCCGACATCCTATATGGTCCCTGAGCACTGCCAGATAGTTCCTGAGTGCAGAGCCAGGAGTTACCCTTGAGCATCACTGTGTGGACCCAAAAAAAGTAAAAAAAGAAAGAAAATTAAAGCTTTTATTATGTATAAATTGATAGTTCATGTCCAATGTTGCCTTTTTTTATATTCTGCTAGATGTACTGCTAGATTCATCGTGAAATTACCAAGAGTATTCTACCCATGCCTCTCAGAGAGCCCAGCAAGCTACTGAGAGCATACCACCCACACGGCAGAGCCTGGCAAGCTGTCTGTCATGTATTCTATATGACAAAACCAGTAAAAACAATGGATCTCATCTCCCTGACCCTGAAAGAGCCCTAAGTATGGCAGCGCTAAGAAGGATGAGCAAGGAGAGGCTGATAAAATCTCAGGGCGAAACTAGGCTGCCAAAACAAAGAAGGTCTAAATTAACTGTCTGTAATTTCGATGCACGTACACTGGCAATGAAAGCATATATCGAGGTCCTGATGGTGCAAACGCAGAAGATCAAGTACAACATCATTGGTCTGACTGAGATGAGAAGGCATCAATCACATCACTGGAGAAAAACTGTTCCTCAGAACATGAGACAAAAGAGGCGTAGGTGGTGTTGCTGTCCTTGCCAACACAAACCTGGCAATGAGCATTGATTCATTTGAGTGCCTAACAAACCAAATTGGAAAATTACACTTGAAGAGATGTGTCTCACTGCCAGAAGTTTTTATCTTCATTGTCTACACACCAACATCCACATACAAGGAAGAAAAAATTGAGAAATTCTACATGAAACTGAGGAGTTCTATAAAGAAGGAGCACACCTTCTACAAGATCATAGTCAGTGATTTTAATGCCAGATAGTTGCCTATGTTGTGGATGTCTCCCTTCTTGAACAGTAGAACTGTCCTGCTGGTTTTCCATTGGTCGAGAACTCAACATCATGAACAACGTAAAACCTGAGCTGTGCAGGAGGAAGAGAGCAGTGTGGAACACCTTCAACAGTATCGAAAAATAGCTAAAAGGACAAAGAACCTCTGGCTATGGGCAGATCTCTTGACTCCACCATTCTCTCTGCATTAACATACGCCTCAGAGACCTGGGCTCTACAAAAGCAGGATGAGAACACTATTCCTCTTCCAAAGAGGAATCAAAAGAGCTATGCTTGGAATATCATGC
Source organism: Cryptotis parvus (assembly GCA_021461705.1). Taxonomy (NCBI): domain Eukaryota; kingdom Metazoa; phylum Chordata; class Mammalia; order Eulipotyphla; family Soricidae; genus Cryptotis; species Cryptotis parvus. The sequence goes on along the minus strand of JAJIBD010012895.1, from coordinate 23,636 downwards.
CTCACTGAAGTGAGAGGAGGAATCCGGAGTTCTGACCTCTGTTGACGCACTAGAGTCAGGGACAATGTCTCATTTGCCAAGTCATAAAAAATCAGATGGGCTGGACATGTAATGTGACTTGGAGATGACCGATGTACTAGAGCCGTTACCGACTGGATCCCATGGGATGTCAAAAGATCACATGGCCACCCACCTACAAGATGGTAACACCAACATGGCAAGGCACGAGCCTCAGATAACCTTATGCTAACGTCCAAGCTCACAAAGCAGTGCAGAGAAGTGATAAAGGAAGACCTCAAAGGGAGAAGAGCAGCAATACTGGCCAATGCAGCAGAAGTTCTGCATTCTTCTTTGCAAACTTCTTCATCAAGACACTAAATGAACAGTTTGAGGCTCTTCGTATTCCTGGAGTAAGCAGATGTCATTGGGCTACACTGGCAAATGACAGGGACAAATGGAAATGTTGCTGGTGCCTGCTCAAGCAAATCAATGAATAACAGCATGTCAAGTGATCAAGTGATTGAATGTGGGCTACTGATTATCCTGACATATTAAACATTGCTATTACTCTTTTAAGAATTTCTAACATTTGTTTATTGATTGATGGATTGGTTAGTTGGTTGATTGATTGATTGACTTTTTGGATTTCTGGGTCATCCTCAGCAATGTTCAGGGGGTTGCTCTTAGCTCTGTGCTCTGAAATTACTCTTGACAGTGCTCACGCAACCATATCAGATGCTGAGATAAAATCCGGATTAGGCGCATGCAAGGCAAATGCCCTGTCTGCTGAACTATCATTTCAGCCCCACTAACATTTGTTTAATGTACTTAGGCGCTCATAGCTATTTACAATTCATATATATTAAGTTTGTTATTTAAAATTATTATTCATTCTTGATGAATTGATCTCTTTATCATTATACAATGACCTTTGTCTTGCTTCAATTTTACTTGAAGTATAATTTTTTTCTGCTATTCATATAAATATTCCTAGTATAGTTGTGTTTCTATTTGCATGAAACACCTCTATTTATCCTTTTACTTCTAACTCATGTGTACTTTTAATACTAAAGTTAGTGTTTTGTATGAAGAAATAGTTGATTCTTGTTTTTTTATTCATGTAGACACTATACTTTTTCATTAGAAAATAAAATCACTTTGCATTTAAAGTATTTACTGATAAAGATTTATACTTCACCTATTATTCATTTTCTTTTGGCTATTTTATAGTCCCTGCATTCCACGGACCACGAGAGAAACTTCCGACCTGAGTCCACCATCACGATAGAGCCTCAGAGGAACTCAGAGAAACCCCTATACCTTGCTGGCAGCGATCTTCACCATCCACACTCTGCAGCTGGTAAGATCTCCACCCAAGAGATTAAGCCAGTCTCCAACCCAGCTTGTCAGAAACCCAGCCTACAAGGACACACCCTGCAGAGACCCGCCCTTCAGAGGGAGAGTATTTCAAGCCCAGGGAATGCTTGAGCCACAGACACAGATACACCCGGCAGAGCAGATACCAGCTTTTCCATTGCGCATGGCCACTATGTGGCCGCACAATTTACCTCCAAATTACCATGAATATTCTACCCACCCTCTGAGAGAGCCCCACAAGGTAATGAGAGTATAGCACCCATACGGCAGAGCCTGGCAAGCTGTCTGATGTGTGTTCAATATGCCAAAACCAGTAACAAAAAATGTTTATTTTCCTGACCCCAAAAGAGCCCTTAATACGGCAGCATTAAGAAAGGCGAACAAGCAAAGCCTAATAAAATTTCACAAACAACCTAGGCTGCCAAAACAAAGAAGGACTAAAATGACTGTCTGTATTTTCAATGCACATAAGCTGGCATCGGAAGCATATATTGAGGATCTGATGGTGCAAGCGGCAAAAGATCAAGTATGACATCATTGGTTTGACTAAGTTGAGGGAGGCGATTAGTCGCATCATGCTGTATTTGACACCAAAGAAGAATTGTTCCTTGGAACATGCGATGAAAGAGGCTTCAGTGGCGTTGGTGTCCTTGTCAACATGAACATGGCCATCAACATTGATTCATTTGAATTCCTAACAAACCGGATAGGACGATTACACTTGAAGAGATGTGGCCCACTGCCAGCAATTTCTACCTTCATTGTCTACCACCAACATCCACATAAAAGGAAGATGAAATTGAGAAATTCTACATGGAAGTGGAGGAGTTCTATAAAAAAAGATCACACCTTCTACAAGATCATAGTCCGTGATTTTAATGCCAAGATAGGACTGAGAACATTGGCTGAAGAACTCCACATCGGGACCCATGGCCTAGAATGGAACGAACAGGGTGAGAGACTGAGTTCATCATGTCCACCACAAGACCATTCATGGGAACTCACAGTTCCAGAAGGCTGAAGCAAAACATTGGACATGGGAATCTCCTGGTGGACAGTTCCACAATGAAATTGACCACATCATCTTCAATCGACGGTTTTGTCTGACCCATGTTGCTGTCATCCCAAAATTTCAAACAGGAGTGGACCACCGGTCTCCTTTGTGCAAAATTCTACTTCACGCAATGGGGAGAAAAGGCTGCAAAAGTTTAAGAAGAGAACTCCCAGAATGACCACCAACTGGGAACTCATTTGCACCATTGCAGCAACATGGGAAGATACCATCATTGACGACATCGATGAAGAATACAACCGACTAGTTCAGCACCTCCATGATTATGTGAAGAATGCCGAGAGAAAGACACAAAAAGGACACCTGTCTTCAGAAACTCTCGAGCTCATTCCGCCAATGTGGGAAGGTGCAAGCCTCAGGCGACCAAATGCTAACATCCAAGCTTGCAAAGCAGTGCAGAGAAGCGATAAAAGAAGACCTCAAAGACAGAAGAGCAGAAATACTGGAAGATGCAGCAGAAGCCGGGAAAAGCATTCCGCACCACCCGCCTGTCCTTCGCCAGCTATAAGACCAAGATGACTGCCCTCCGATGCCCTGATGGATCTATCACATCTTCCAGAAAGGCAATGGAGAAGATTATCCATGACTTCTACTCAGATCTCTTTGATAGCCACATCCACCTGCCCACATACCAAATTCCGCAGGATGGATATGTCATTCCCAACGTCCTCCCTTTCTGAAATCCGACATGCCATCTCGCTGGTAAAGAAGGGAACAGCACCAGGCTGAGACAAAGTAGACCCGAACACCTGAAGCATCTGCCGTCGGTACTCATCAATACACTAGCTCAGCTCTTCACACACTACCTGTCCGAATGCAAGGTGCCCTCCCAATGGAAAAACCAGCAGGACAGTTCTACTGTTCAAGAAGGGAGACATTCACAACATAGGCAACTATCGCCCCATCTGCCTGTTGTCCATCATCTACAAGCTGTTTACACGAGTCATCCTGAACAGGATTGGCAGAACACTAGATGAAGGACAACCATGCGAGCAAGCTGGCTTCCGGAAAGGATTCAGCACAATCGACCATATCCACACAGTAACCAAGCTCATTGAGGTTTGTAGGGAGTACAAGATGCTGCTCTGTCTCACATTCATTGATTTAAAGAAAGCCTTTGATTCTGTGGAGACTGAAGCGGTCATCGAAGCCCTAGTCAAAGAGGGTGTTCAGACCCAATACATCAAGATCCTTCGTGAGCTGTATTACGGATTCACCACCAGGATCTCATCATTCTACAAGGAAGTGAACATTGATGTCAAAAGAGGGGTTTGGCAGGGTGATACTATTTCACCAAAACTCTTCAGCGCCACCCTCGAGAACATCATGCAACAATTAGAATGGGAAGGAATGGGAGTGAAGATAGATGGTCAGCAACTACACCACCTCTGCTTCGCTAATGACATCTTTCTAATTAACACCAAACATTAGCCAAGCAGCACAAATGCTGGCTGACTTCGACCGAGAATGTGGAAAGATAGGTCTACAGCTGAATCTAAAGAAAACTATGTTTATGAAAAATGAACTACTTCCAGAGGCCCCATTCACTCTCAATGGAACAGACATCTCTGAATACAGCAGTTATGTGTACTAGGTCGAGAAGTCAACATGATGAATGACCTAAAGCCAGAGCTGCACAGGAGGAAGAGAGCGGCATGGAATGCCTTCAAAGGCATCGAAGAAATAGCTAAAAGGACAAAAGAACTTCCGGCCCGGGCACATCTCTTTGACTCCACCATTCTCCCTGCATTAACATATGCCTCAGAGACCTGGGCCCTACGAAAGCAGGATGAGAATGCTATTTGGGTCTCCCAGAGAGGAATTGAAAGAGCTATGCTTGGAATATCACGCCTCACTCAAGTGAGAGAAGGAATCCGGAGTTCCGACCTCCGTCGCTATTCCAATATCAGGGATGCTGTCTTGTTTGCCAAGGCATCGAAAATCAGATGGGCTGGACATGTAATGCGATTTGGAGATGACCGCTGGACTAGAGCCGTTACTTACTGGATCCCACGGGACGTCAAAAGACTACTTGGCCGCCCACCTACAATATGGTCAGACTTCCTTGTCAAGACCCTGAAGGAATGGTTTGAGGTTCTTCATATTCCTGAATCAATTAGATGCCGTTGGGCTACATTGACACGTGATAGGGTCCAATGGAAATGTTACTGGCGCCCGCTCGGAGCAAATCGATGAATAATGGGATTCAAGTGATCAAGTGATAGTCCATTTGTTTCTTTCCTTCTTGCTATTCTTTTTGTGAATTTATGATTTTCTGTGAAGCTTAGTTTAGTAGTTTTCCTCTTGTGAGCGTATGCTTTTCATTTTCTGGTTATTTAAAAAAATTAGTAAGATAAGTTATTCTAAAATGACAACTCACTTAATTCACTTGCATAAATATTACTTTACTACTTTTACATATTTTATGCTTTTTTTTTTTTTTTTTTTTGCTTTTTTGGGTCACACCCGGCAACACTCAGGGGTTTCTCCTGGCTCTGCACTCAGGAATTACTCCTGGCGGTGCTCGGGGACCATATGGGATGCCAGGGATCGAACCCGGGCCGGCACAGGCCGGCCGTGGTGCAAGGCAAATGCCCTACCCGCTGGGTTGTTCCTCCGGCCCCCATATTTTATGCTTTTTATGTCAGATACATTCTTTTTTTGTTTTATTTTTCTTTTGCATCACACAAGCAATGCTCAGGGGTTTCCCCTGGCTCTGCACTCAGGAATTACTCCTAGCAGTGTTTGGGGGAGCATATGGGATGCTGGGGATCAAACCCGGGCCGGCATGGACTATCGCCTCCAGTCCCCCAGATACATTGTTTAATGTTGCACATCTATTCATGAACTATTATAGTTAGAGCTATTTTAATACTTTTGTCCTTTAAACTTTACCTTAGAGCTAAGTGGTCAACACCTTTCTAATTAGAGTAAAAATATGAATGTAAATCCGACACATCCTGTCTTTTATCAATGTATTGCATAGCTTCACATTACTAATTATCTTTCTTCATTCAGCTTGAAGACCATTCTGCATTTCTTGTAAGGAAAGTCAAATAGTGATGAATTTGTCAGTTTTAGCTCTTGGAAAAATATTTATCTCAATCTCATTTCTGAAGAACAAATTATTTTTTTTTAAAAATGAAATATTTAAAAAAATAGAAGCAAACAAAAAAATGTTCACACAGGGAGCACCTATAAACTATAAATTTATCAGTAGAAACCTTTCAGGTAACAAAAAAGGCAGAGGTGATTTATTCAAAGAGCTAAAAGAAAAATATCATCATCAAGAATAATAAACCTGATAAAGTCCTTTAAAAATAACTGTGAGATAAAGTTTTTACCAAAAGCTAAAATAGATGTTATTAAATGATTATCCATAATCTAGTCATTTATTTTTATTGTTGTTTTTGGGGTCACACCCAGCTGTGCTCAAGGATCATTCCTGATGGATTTACCTACCTACTGTAGCAAGATCTTTAATGATCAAGAATTCAGAAGCAGGGGCCGGAGAGATAGCCCAGCGGGTAGGGCATTTGCCTTCCATGCGGCCTGCCCCCTGCCGGCCTGGGTTCGATCCCGGCATCCCATATGGTCCCCCGAGCACCGCCAGGAGTAATTCCTGAGTGCAGAGTCAGGAGAAACCCCTAAGCATTGTCGGGTCTGATCCAAAAAGCCAAAAAAAAAAAAAAATCAGAAGCAAAAATAAACATGGGATTATATCAAATTAAGAAGATTTGCATTCACATCCAAAACAGCAAGAACAACTGGTGCTGGCGTGGATGTGGGGAAAAGGGACTCTCATCCACTGCTGGTGGGAGTGCCGACTGGTCCAGCCCTTTTGGAAAACAATATGGGCATTCCTCAGAAAGCTAGATATTGAGCTCCCATTTGATCCAGCAATAGCACTCCTGGGAATATACCCTAGAGACCGAAAAAACACATAGCAAAAACACTATCTGTACTTCTTTATTCATCTCTGCGCTATTCACTATAGCTAGAATCTGGAAACAACCTAAATGCCCGAGAACAGAGGACTGGCTAAAGAAACTGTGGTTCATCTACACTATGGAATACTATGCGGCTGTCAGAAAGGATGAAATTATGAAATTTACCTGCAAATGGATGGACATGGAGTCTATCATGCTGAGTGAAATTAGTCAGAAGGAAAAGGACAGATATAGAATGACTGCATTCATTAATAGGATATAGATACCAAGTGTTTTAATAAATATGGGAAATGGTAATGGCAGATTAAAAACTCACCACTGAATATACACAAAGAGACTTAAGTGATAAACTCTAAATATCTGCAGGGCTAGCTATAATGTGTAAAATAAGAGGGAGAGAGATGCAGAGACAGTGAGAGAGAGAGAGAGAGAAAGAGAGGAAACTGGGGTACCTGCTATTAAGGCGGGGGGGGGGACGGGAGGGGAGGGGTACATTGGTGGTGGAAATGGGGCACTGGTGGAGGGATGGGTGCTGGAATACTGTATTACCAAGAACCAATTATGAACACCTTTGTAATTGTGTGTTTCACGGTGGTATAATAAAAAAATTTAAAAAAAAAAGAAGATTTGCATTGCAAAAGAAACATGATTAGAATAAAAAGATACCTTACTGACTAGGAGAAAATATTTGCTCAACACATTTTTTGACAAAAAGATTAATACCCAAGATTTATAAAGTACTCATAAAATATAGTAACAACAAAAACCCCATCCAAAAATGGGAAGAATTGTTGAATAGACACTTCCTCAGAGAAGATATATAGATGGCCAATAGGTACAAGAAGAAATGTGCTTCAACATTTACCATCAGGGAAATGAAATCAAAATGACAATAGTATATCATCTCACACCAGTGTGATTGGCACATAAACCTGCTAGAGGGATGTGGGGGGGTAAAAGAATCCTCACTCACTGTTGGTAGGAATGTTGTCTGGTTCAACCTCTATTGAAAACATTAAGGCAATCTAAAATTATAAAGAGCTAAAAAAATTAAAAAATAAAAAATAAATAAATAAAATACATAAAGAACTTACCATTCATAATACCCAGTGATTCCACTTTTGGGCATTTAGCTTCAGACCTTAAAATGATATTTCATAAAGGTATTATTACTCCTGTGATTTTTGCAGTGTTATTCATAATATCTAAGATACATAAAGAACACTTGTGCCAAGAATTGATGAGAATTGTATAAATAATTGAATACTATTCAGCTATATGAAAAAATCATGTATTTTGTTACTACTTGAATGGAGCTAGAGGGTATCAAGCAAAATGGAGTCAGTCAGAGGAAGGGGTTCAAATATATAATAATTTCTCTCAGTTATGCAATATAAAGACACGAAAAGGTAATAAACAAATGGCCAGTGGTAAGAATGCCTGAATTTTAGGCCTGTAGAACTGAATTTGCCAAGAAAGTGGGATAGGGTATTTGGGAGAGGACCTTGGAACACTGAGGGAGAGAGGTTGACAATATCTGTTGGGTATGGTACTGAGACACTGTAATTGGACACATTAGTATTAATAGTGCATCGTGGATGCCTAAAGAAAAAATTTTAAAAAATATTTAAAAACTAAAAAAAAACCTCTTCGTTCCGATAAAACCATTCAACTTAACTTTAACTCCATTAATAGATACATGAAGATTATATCACATCCAGTGATAGACAATGCTATTTTAAAAAAAAATCTATACTTTCATAAAATCATAACCTTGCAGTCAAGGTTATGATTTTATGAAAAAAAAGTTGGGAAAAAAAGGCAAAGTAATCTTGATGGAAATGATTAACTCTTTTAAATATAAAGAAAAATTTCTTTCAAAAAAGATTATTATTTATAGCTGTTTTGTTACCTTCTATTTTAGAACTCAGCATCTTAAAATTATTTCGTCCTTACATATTCTAAAACATTACTTTAATAACTACAGAAGTCTACTATGCAAAAATAGTAAACTTGACTACATACATATATATGTATGTATATATATACATATGTATGTATGTATATATATATATACATACATATATATATGTATATATGTATGTATATACATATATAGTACATATATATGTATATATATATGTATGTATATATACATATATATGTATGTTTATATATATATAATATATATATATATATATATTATATATATATATAATATCCAGAGACTCACAGACATGGGGCAGAGCTGCTACTGGCTTTCCCTGTGTCCAGCCGCTCACAAGGCACCTGGGAGGGATGGCGGGATTCTAGCCCTGGCCCGCCACCCCAGCAGAGCCTCACAAGAAACCAGATGACCTCCCCCCACCCCATGAGGGCCACCATTTTCCACATCCGACTTCCCTCTCTTCAGAACTCCACCCAGCAAACGAGCCTATCACAGCCTGGATCATCGAGACCTCTCCCTGTGCCCAGCCACTCACGAAGCACCCAGAAGGGATGGCGGGTTCTAGCCCTGGCCCGCCACCCCAGCAGAGCCTCACAAGAAACCAGATGACCTCTCCCACTCCATGAGGGCCACCATTTTCCACATCTGGACCTCCCTCTCGTCAGCACTCCACCCAGCAGAAGAGCCTATCACAGCCCAGGGGCCGCGCAGTTCATCAATAAATGCTGGAGATCAGAGGTGATTACAAGAGTATGCCACCTGCACGGCAGAGCCTGGCAAGCTACCCATGTTGTATTTGATATGACAAATACCAGTAACAATTATAGACCTCATTCCCATGACCTGATGGAATGGATTGAGGCTCTTTATATTCCTGGAGCAAGCAGATGCTCTTGGGCTCTACTAGCATGAGACAGGACATATGGAGATGTTACTAGTACCCACTCAAGCGAATCGATGATGAACGGGAAGACAGTGATACAGTTACAGTGAGATATATATAGATATAGAGATAGAGATAGAGATAGAGGTAGAGATAGAGATAGAGATAGAGATAGAGATAGAGATAGAGATAGAGATAGAGATAGAGATAGAGATAGATAGATAGATATATACATATAGGCCTTTAGTTTTTTTGGGTCACACCCAGCAATGCTCAGGAGTTACTCCTGGCTCTGCAATAGGGAATTACTCCTGGCGGTGCATGGGGGACCATATGAGATGCATGCTGGGGATCAAACCCGGGTAGGCTGTGTGCAAGGCAAATGTCCTACCAGCTGTACTATTTCTCTGGCCCTTAACTATATATTTAACTTAATTATTTAATCCAATTTTCTAACACCTGTCCTTTCTTTCAGTGTTACCTTTTAAATACTATAACTAATATTTAAAATGCCTAAGCATCTTTGATTTTCTAAGAACAAACAGATTCCTTTGAAAGTTTTTTCGTGTTGCATCCAGAGTATTTTAAATTATTTACTTACTTATAGCTCAGGGGGCCGATAATTAGTTCACTAGGCTGGTGCCTCAGAGCTAGAGCCTGAGGTGCGCAGATGTTTGGGCTCTGTGATCCCCAACAGTATTGAGGTCTATCAGGTTCCCTGGCCACATTCAGGGCCAAAGACCATCCCCTCTGACCAGTTCTAGAAAATTTGAGGCTTTTTAAATTCTCCACACACTGCACACACACACACACACACACACACACACACACACACACACACACACACACACACACACACACATACACACACACCAAAGTAAAAACTATCAGAGATAAATCATTAACAATAGCTGGGGGTAGCAGAATACAAAAGGTAAAAGTTTCTTTTATCCCAAAAACGCAGAGACTCGCAGACATGGGGCAGAGCTGCTACTGGCTCTCCCTGTGACCAGCCGCTCACGAGGCGCCCGGGAGGGATGGTGGGTTCTAGCCCTGGCCCACCATCCCAGCAGAGCCTCGCAACAAGCCAGATGACCCCCCACTCCATGAGGGCCTCCATTTTCCACATCCGGACTTATCTCTCGTCAGACCTCCACCCAGCAGGCCAGCCTTCAGCGCCCGGCTCGCGCGCCGCTTGCGGCCGTGCAGTTTATCAATAAATGCTGGACTTAGTGATGCCTACAAGAGTATGCTACCTGCACGGCAGAGCCTGGCAAGCTACCCGTGTTGTATTTGATATATATGCCAAATACCAGTAACAATTATAGACCTCATTCCGGAATGGATTGAGGCTCTTTATGTTCCTGGAGCAAGCAGATGCCTTGCATGAGACAGGACATATGGAGATGTTACTGGGGCCCGCTCGAGCAAATCGATGATGAACGGGAAGACAGTGATACAGTGATACAGTGATCCTAAAAACAATGAGGTCAGAAAAGCTTCCTCCCACCTAGGCAGAACTATCAGGGGGCCCACCCCTGCTCCAGGGGGCAATAGGGCAGAAACCTGGGTGCTAAGTTCCTGCAGGAACAAAGGACAGGAAAGGAATTTCAAAGGAGACCATCCACTACTCCCAACACTACCCCTTGGCAGTTTCCCTAGCAACAGACTCTCACCTGGCTAGAAGCTCCATGTGGACCAGTTTGGGAAGAACCTATAAAAGCCCCCTTGGACAAAGGAAGGGTGCCCATGTGCTGCCCGAGCCCATGTGGCTGAGCAGGTGCCCGAGCACCTGTGTCACCCCATCTCCCCTCTTGAGATGTGGACTCTCTTCCCTCCCTTCCCATCCTGGAAACCTCCATAATAGAATCTGTTTTACTTCAGTGCTCCTCTCCACCTGAAATTCTTCTTCAAAGAGGCAAAGACAAGAACCTGCAAGGCCTGGGTGAGGCCTAGCCCCTAGAGAGTCCCAGGCAGCAGAGGAGGCTGGGAAGAAAGTGACTGTCTCTCTCTCCTTCCACCTCAAATAAGCCACCCGTGGGAGCCCACCTACATTATATCTACACTCGGGATTAGCTTTATAAGATGACCTTTCCTGGGGAATCATGCTGTAGAGCCCAGACTACATGCTTCTCTCCAGGTTAATCATTCTCAATCCGCTTGGGGTCCTACCCATTCACAGCTTATTTTAGGGCAGAATAGAGCTTGTTATGTGACCTTGCACTCAGAGTTGGTGCAGGACACTCAGTTGTCCCATGTCAAAGCTGATGTAGGAGGGCCCAAGGGTGGTTTATGTGAGGCGGGAAGGAGAGAGAGACATGGTCACTTTCTGCCCTGCCGCCTCTGTCGCCCGGGACCCGCTGGGCAGGCTAAGGACTGATAAAAGGCAAGTCAGTCCTAGGCCTTACCCAGGGATTCTTCAGGGTTCTTGTTTCCTCACAGAAAAAAAGAATTTTTAGTAGTCAAGCAGTGAAGTAAAACAGACTTTATTATGGAGGTTTTGGGAAGGGGAAGGAGAAGGGAAAGGGAAAGAGAGAGAGAGAGAGAGAGAGAGAGAGAGAGAGAGAGAAGTACACATCTTGAGAGGGGAGATGGGGCGACACATGTTCTCAGCCACGTGGGTTCAAGCAGCACATGGGTTCAGGCAACATAGTCACGCTGTCCTTTGTTCAGGATGGCTTTTATAGACTTCATCCCAAGCTACTCCCATATGGGGCTTCAACTTAGGTTAAAGTCTGGTGCTAGGGCTGTTGCCAAGGGGAGTAGATTTTGGGAGTGGTCTTTGAAGTGATGAATGACCTAAAACCTGAGCTGCGCAGGAGGAAGAGAGCGGCATGGAATGCCTTCAAAAGCATGGAAGAAATAGCTAAAAGACAAAGAACCCCGGCTCCGGCGCACAACTCTTCAACTCCACTGTTTTCCCTGCATTAACATATGCCTCAGAGACCTGGGCCCTACGAAAAGCAGGATGAGAATGCTATTCAGGTCTCCCAAAGAGGAATCGAAAGAACTATGCTTGGAATATCATGCTTCACTCAAGTGAAAGAAGGAATCTGGAGCTCCGACCTCCATCACTGTTTCAGAATCAGGGACGCTTTCTCGCTTGCCAAAGCATCGAAAATCAGATGGGCTGGACATGTAATGCAATTTGGAGACTACCGCTGGACTAGAGCTATTACCGACTGGATCCCATGGGATGTCAAATGATCACGTGGCCGCCCACCTACAAGATGGTCAGACTTCTTCATCAAGACCTTGAACAAACGGTTTGAGGCTCTTTGTATTCCTGAAGCAAGCAGATGCCATTGGGCTACACTGGCACATGATAGGGTCAAATGGAGATGCTACTGGCGCCCACTCTAGCAAATTGATGAATAACGGGATGTCAAGTGATTAAGTGATCTTTGAAAATCTCCTTTTCTTGACCTCTGTTCCAGCTGGATCTTCTGTCCTGGATCACGATCACGATCACGATCTTCCCGTTGATCATCTATTTGCTAGAGCGGGCACCAGTAATATCTCTATCCTGTAATATCTCTGTCCTGGAATGCAACAGAATTAAGGGCTGGGCAGAGAAAGGTTGATCCACCTCCCTCAGGGTCTATTATTGATGAAGGTCTTATCAAGTCTTAGTTTCTGGTTCCAAAAGGTGACTTTAGACAGCATTAGGGCAAGAATTCATTGCCATGTGGGCACCCACAGTCTTCCTGTCTACACCAAAAGCCAGGGTGATTCACGACTTTTGCGCTGGGTCTGTCCAGTTCCACTCCATTTGGGGTGTGAGGAATTAGAATCATTCAAAAGGCAACTGGGTTTTTTAGTTAGGAAATTCAGCAGAAGCCCCTAAGTAATTCAGCAATGCATAGTCTTAGCTTTCTTCCAGGGTGTATACAAAATATCCTTTGTAGATTTTGCATATGCAAAGAGCTTACAGAAAAGAGAGAAGCAATCCTTCCTTTTGCAAAACAAAACCCATGGGTAGCAAGTAGGGCTGAGAAAAGAGAAATAAAGAGTACTCCAACAGGAGACTACCAAAGCAATCCCAGCAGTTGAGGAGTCTCCAAGGCTACAATAGGATCAGGATGTCATGTGAGGCCAGGGATCGAATCTGTGTCTTTGCCCAGTATTCTTTTTTTAAATTCATTCATGTATATCTGCCAATATACATGAATAATATAACCAAATATTATCCTTTTAAGTAAGCAAGCATTAAATACTCCATGTGTTGTGTTTAATGTTAAACAGGGTCCAATTGTGAATCATGTTTCAAAGGTCAAACAAGGCTCTCTGGAAAAATTCTCAGAAGTTATCAGGCAGACCTGGATATGGATGTGGTTTAACCAAATCAGAACAGAGTTTTCTAATGAATGCATCATTACCTACCAAGATTCATTAATCACTGATTCCAGCCCAAATTATTTTGAAACAGTACTCCCTTCTCCCCCCTAACCCACTACCCGTAAATTCCTTCTAATGCACTCTACCAAGCAACCCTATAAAAACTCATGGCCCTAATACAAATAAGACAGATTTGGGGAGGAATATGATCACCCAAATTTGCCAAAACCTGAATAAAACTATTTTCACACCACCCCTGTTGCAGGACACCTCTCTGCATCTGCCCTGGTTTGCCTCCCTGCAGGTCACTTCATAGATAGGGGGTAGTTTAAATGTGGCAGTTTATCTGACCATGTATTCTATACTGGCTGGTATAAATATTATCTCATGCTACCACAATCATCATGGGACTAGCTAGATCTTACCAGCATATTTGCCTGGCCACGCTGGATTTCTAAGTAATTAGACCAGAGAGAAATAATGTTTGCCTGCAAGCAAGCAAGCATGGCTCCCTGATAACTCAAAGGCAACTAAAAATACAAAACCACCATGAAGAAGACAAGACTCTTGTGAAGGCTTGGAGAAATATTTAACTGGCATTAGTATAGTCTTTGGTACAGAAACCCCCTTCTCTACCCTATAAAGGCATTTCCAAGCAGATCTTGGCTCAAAACATTATCATATAAAAGGGCCTAGGTGAGGTGCTGGGAGAAATTACCTGGGGGCATTTGACCCTCCCCCTGCGTCCCATAATAGTGGGAGGTCTGAGTTGCAGGGGTATAAAAAATAGGCTGCTTCCTCTCTTGCTCTCTTTTGGGGCTCTCTTTTGGGGCTTGCACTCTTCTTGGGAGTCTTGTCTCTTTGTCCCCTCTTTATAGGGCCTTACACATGGTGGCCGCCATCTTGGCCGACACGTGGCTGGGATTCTAGCCAGAAATACTAAGCACAGGTTTCTTCCTATTGCTAATTTGTGTACCTGACCCTTTTTAAAACTGCATCGGATTCCTGAGTCTTCATCCATTCCCCACCGGCTTCAAAGGTAGAAGGGAATTCGCTTCCCGGCACTGCCGGGACTCCAGCGGCTTCCCCGACACACCCCCCTTATCTTTTACATTAACCCTTGTCATCTTCTAGCAGTAAGCACATAAACTTGAGTTCAGGAACACCGTCCCCATAAAAAAAAGTAAAAATTACATGGAAATATTATTATTTTCAGTGAAATAATTGTCAGGACAAAGGCAATAGTTAAAATATACAAGTAAAGAAAAGAATATTCTAGGAGCAGCATTTGTAGTACAAAGAGGAATATTTATAGCTCCTGTGTGTTTATTTAGCACCTACTAAGGAGCAGTCACTATGGTGTGCACAGGAATATAACCTAGAGAGCTGAAACCTTCCTCTCCTGGAGTTCACAGTCTAGCCAAATAGAAAAACTTAGAGAAATCTCACTAGAGAATATTGTTAGGACCAATGGAAAAATTGCACCTGTGGATATTTTTTAGGACTACTGATTTTTAAGCCTCATGATCTACTATTGATCCCTCATCCTTCACAAATACGAGTTAAAACATCCCCCATCTACACTCATTATTTACACTAGATATCAGACCCTTATATATCACAGTACATTTTGTCATTGTTGGGACTAATATCTTGTGTCGAATTTCAAAATTAAATCACTCCTTTCTCTGAAAGATACTTCACCATCTATTAGTGATACCCTAGTAGAATTTTCAGATTCCTACTTCAGAAACACTTCTTAGTCCCTCAGTGGACATCTTGCAGGCAATCACAATCTTGTATTTGTCTTTTTAAGGTTCCTGCATTTATTCATATTTCTTAAAATAAATATTTCACTAACTCACGTCAGAAAGATAGTACAGGAGCTAAAATGTGTGCCTCGCATGTGTCCAACCCCCAATTCAGCCTCGGTAGCATACAGTCCCCTAAGCGCCAGGAGATGCAGCTCTCCAGGGGTCTCAGCACTGCAGGATGCTTGAGGTAATCCACAGCAACACAGGGTCTGAGGGAAACCACATCCTTAAACCCTTAGATTCAACCTCCAGGAATAACCAGGAGGGGCCCTGGGTCTCCTAAGAGTCTCCTCCAAATAAAAATAAAACATTTTAAAAGCACTAGGTGAACTGCTAATCTTTTAAGATGTAAATGCTATCTTTTTCCTCCCTGTTTACACCAACCTAGGCACTTTTTAAACTCAAAGTCTGTCGTCTAAAATCAGTATTTTCCAAACAAAGAAGGACAAATGATGCGTTTGGGGGAAGGTCTGGAAACTTTTGTCTGAAGTATGTGCTAAACTCTTTTCCTATTTAATAGATAAGAATGAATACTGCTGTTTAACTAGATCCAGTCTCTGAAATATCTAATTAAAACTGATGTGCTTATTTAGTTTCCAATTCATCACAGGTGGGCCCACATTAATGTGAAAATGAGAGTAAATTACCAGCATTTGGCAATCTCACTGAATGTCATTCACATTATTAGCTCAAACCTCAAAATGCATTTTAAAATGTGGTTCATAGGTAAGGCTCTGTCTCTCCACACAAACAAAAAATCTTTACTAGGGAACTGATGGAATTTCACTTTTGTGCATGGAGTTCCCTGTGGAAATATGCCTACTTAAAGCCCCTGACCTCTGATCTATGGAAGAGATGTGCAAGAAGGCAGTGATAAGCAAGCTCCCTCTTCGGGTCATTAACCCTTCCTGGGAATGACTATTTAATTTGGCTCAACTCTCTTTGCTGTTCAAACAGTACTTCATAAAAAATTAATTTCACTTAACTTTACTGAGGGATTCTTTTCTAGTAGTTCTCATGTAAGACTAGGAAAGAATGGTAGTTTCTAAACAAGCCCCCCAAAGAAGCTAGATCTAGCTTACTTTTTAAAGCATCATTAAATAGCATGTTGGGATATAGACTGAAAATGCATAGGATATAATCTTGCAAGATAATAAGACAACCCCATATTTATTCAATCTATACAATGTGTCTAACGGGTCATCAGTACCATGCTAGAACTTTGAATTTGCAATCTTTCTAATGGAAATAATGATTTATTTTGTACTTCTAGGACTCATGACTATAAACTCTTTATAAACAGAATTAATCTATTCAAAGTTATAAAAACTGTATAAACAAACTAAAATGGAGTCATTATTGTCAAGAAGCAAAAGAGACAACAAGGCAGATGCACAGATAAAAATTCAATATAGACTTACAGATAAAATCCAATATAGGGGGCCGGAGCAATAGCACAGTGGGTAGGGCATTTGCCTTGCACAGGGCTGACCTGGGCTCAATCCCCAGCAACCCATATGGTCCCCCAGGCACCGCCAGGAATAAATCCAGAGAGAAGTGCCAGGAGTAACCCCTGAGTGTCGCTGGGTGTGACCCAAAAAAAGCAAAAAATAATAATAATAATAATAATAATCCAATATAGACTTACAGGAATGTGCAGCACTTCTCAGAAGTCACTAGAGGACCCTGCTATATCGGACCATGCCAATTATTTGCTCACAAAATTTCTGGATTCTCTTGTCTGCCTATTTCAGCTAACCGAATCCAAAATAAGGGAGAATAGCAGCCCAATCAGCTGACTTCCATATATACCCCTGGAAGTTTCTTACTCTGTGAGCAACTTATTATTGAATAACAGAATTAATTGTTCCCACAGTCTTTAGTTCCCAGTTCATAAATCAAAAGATTTGCAATTGGGGCCAGAGCTATAGTCCAGCAGGTAGACGTTTGCCTTGCATGCGGCGGGCCTGTGCCAGCCCAGGTTCGATCTCCGCCATCCCATATGGTCCCCCGAGCACTGCCAGGAGTGACTCCTGAGTGCAGAGCCAGGAGTAACCCCCTGAGTATTGCCAGTGTGACCCAAAAAGAAAAAAAGATTTGCAATTTACTTGTTTTTCTGCTTTGTTTTGTTCAATATGCAGACTTTGGTTATTGAAAAGGCCAAGAAGACTCCCCCCCATTCAAATAAAAGCTTACAAAACCATAAAAACCCCACCTGGTTTTAATGCCTAATATACTAAATGGGAATTTATTCTTTAACTGTAAGGTTTTGAATCCTTCAGATATGAAACGTTTGGTTTCTTGTAAAAGAACAGCAATGTTCAATAAATAGGTTATACTGTGTTCAATCTTACTATGAGTCTGGTAAATACAAAGTAAAGTAATAATGAAATACTCATATTTACCTATAAAACATGAAAAAATTACAAAACTGAGACATGTGTTGGTCAGGAACTGAAAAGACTCCTCATTCATTGTTTAACTACTATAAGATTTTCATAAAAGTTATCTGGTAAAGTTTATGTTATCACAATGCTAAATTCTTTAGTAATAATAATGTATAATCTAGCAGTAGATTACCAGCACATCTACATCTCTGGATATCTATCCAAGAGAAATCAGTATACTCCTACAAAAAAATGAGTAAAAAAATACATATTGTTTTGACAGTATAAGAAGTCAGCTTAATAGGTACATCTCTACTGCAAAATTTAAGTTTTGGGGGGAAAATAATTTTTCTATTTAGCCAGAGCAAACACACATCATGAGGTCAGTCATTCTCAACATCCAGACTCCATAGTTCCTCAGAGCTCTGCCCAAGAGAATTTCTGATCTTTCCCCTACTGAGAGTATACCACCTACAGGGCAGAGTCTGGCAAGCTATTTGTGTTTTATTTTATATGGCAAAAACCAGTAACAATTATGAACCTCAATTCTATGACCTGAAGAATGTTTTGAGGCTCTTCCTGTCCATGGAGCAAGAAGATGCCCTTGGGCTACACTTGCTTGGGATATGATGTATGGAGATGTTACTGGTGCCCGCTCGAGCAAATCGATGAACAACAGGAAGACAGTGACAGTGATATAGTGATTCATTTGAATAATACACATGAAATACAAAGTTAAATGGAAAGAATAAGTAGCACTAAAACTACTGCTGTAGAATGATTCTGATGATAGAATAGGTGGCTTTGTAGCATGTATTTTTAGAAATTTGACTTTAACTGAGGGACTCAGTATCTCTAAGGTTCATTTTCTTCATCTACAAAATGAATTTTTAAATGGTGATGATACTAACCCTACCTCTTAAACCCTGAGTTTAAGTAAATATTCACTTTGAAAGGGTGTAAAGACTATATTGAAAAGCACGTGGTAAGCATTTAATTAATGTTCAGTGAACTTCTTCTGAAAAACCTTGAGTAGTTATAATGGAACATGTTTCTTGTATCCTTTTTACCCATCCACATATAGAATAAGTTTGTCATTTCATGGTCATTAACTACTAGAACTAGGAGTTGGGCATTCCAAAGAAAGAACAAACTCTCCCAATAAACTTCCATTTGATTTTGCCCCCCATTGTTTCAAGCATCTTTCTCAGAAATCCTACTAAAATTACTCCTGCTCAAATCCTATTGGCCATAACTGAGGTACAGTACACCTGTTTGCAAAGACTTAGTAACGCACTATAACCACTGGACTAATCTGAGTCTTACTAGGAAAGGAGGATACGGACATTTAACAGGATGTCACTGTTTATACTTGGTGAGTCTGAAACATCAGTCAGTGACCCCATATTCCTTTATTGCTGACAACTCTATCTAAGCCCAAGGACATTCTTAGAGTTCTGCAGTGAAATACCTGCTGCCCAAGAGGTAATATTGACTCAAGAGGAACTGGAATTAGCTACTGATGCTATCTATGACTGCTTGAAACTCCCTGTGGGCTCAGAACCTCAAGGTCCTACAGAAAATTGATAGGACTTGGCTTTCAATGGTACCCCTTCAGTGATTGTGCATCTCTGTCCTGTATCTAAGCTCCAGCAAGCAGAAGAAAGAAGAAAGATGTAGAGAGCTACCAGCACTGACAGAGGCCTGATTAGGGGATTAAGCTTTCTCCAATCCCATCTCTATCCAACCAGAGTGTCGTTTTGAAGAATCATTTGTGGTAAATGAAGAAAGAGGAGCTGTAAGGGCAAGAAATTGGTAGAAAATAATAGGAACGATGTGCTATCATTTGATGAGGATAATAACCTTTCTAAACTAGTGTCCTACTGCATTAGATTTTCCATGAAATTATTTAAAACAGCAGGGAATCAAACATCCCCACGTTATTAACCTCTAGTGTGTGCTTACTGAAGAAAATCCAAAGAATATTTATGTATCTCATGCAGAGGTTGAACCTTAATGTCACAGACTGAAGCAGTGAAGCTAAAGAATCCTGACTGTATTGTCTTTCGTGGATAAAAGAGTCTACAATTGTGTTTTCTTGCCTGGTGAAAAAGCAAAATTATCTTTAGCTGATTGTCAAGTCATCACTTTTTATTTGGTTTTTCACAGTTTTTTATTAAAAAAAATAGATTTTATTTGTTGATGGTCCTCCCTTTTTTTTAAAGGAGTATTGGCTATGTAAAACACTAAAAAACTGATGGTAGTTTGCTTTGTATTTTAGATTCTTTTTTAGGAGGAAACACAATGAGATGAAAGCTTTTTC
The DNA here is from genome assembly GCA_021461705.1 of Cryptotis parvus. NCBI lineage: Eukaryota > Metazoa > Chordata > Mammalia > Eulipotyphla > Soricidae > Cryptotis > Cryptotis parvus. The sequence continues at coordinate 3,544 of JAJIBD010012895.1, read as the reverse complement.
ATGATCGTCCTGATATTGTGATAATAAACTATTATACTCATACACGAGTGAGAAAATCCAGCCACAGCTCATCATGTTACCTGGTGTAAATCTGTCAAACCTGAGTCACTGTTGAAGTACCATGGTCAAACATGTTGAATTATAGCTTGGTTATAGCATTAATTATAATAATTATATTGTAACTACCCTTTCATCATAAAAACTAGTTTTATTATGACATTTTGTTCTCTGCTCCATGGACTGCAAAATCCCCCAAATTACAAGCAGAGTTTAAAAATAATGTTTTATCAAGGTTACAAATGTAAGTTTTTACAGATTTATGGTATTTTTAAAAATAGCATTCAAATAAATGATAATTAATATACAAGAAAACTTGCTAAACTGATTAAATTCTATACTCCCTATAAGTTAGAAGAATTTGATTTTTGCATATTTTGAAGAACTATGCATGTATAAATTATAGGTAGTTGTGAATTCCAGGGCTATAAATATACTGGAGGGACCCTGGTGGTATACTGAACAGCTGTTTGCTGAGAATATGCCTCCACTAGTATCCAGAGGAAGGCACAGAATATTTAAATGTTGGCTAAATGATCAAATTGTTCAAATAATAAATGTATTTGAAAACAAAAGGAAACTATGATATCCAAAACCGTGTCCATCTGAATATTTCCTTCCCCTTAATTTCCCTCCACATCCATCACTTTCTTTCTCATCTCTTCCATTCCTTTCCCCATTTCCACTTCACTTCAAAAGCAATTTACTTCAACAACTATTTACTAGAGCAGAGTTAAGTGATGGTGAAGAACAGAGCAGAACATGGCATCCCAAGGTGATGTGTTAAAACCTAAGCAGAGCAAAAATGGCACACTTGAGGAGAAATGGTGGCTCAACACAGACTGCTGGAGACCAAGCAAGGTAAGGAGGATAGCCGTGGAAACAGTGGTTGACCAGGAAGATGTCAGACTACATGTGGACTGAAGAGGATGTCCAACATGAAGATTGATTCCGAGCCAGTTTTCTGTGCCACAAGAGAAGGAGGGATCAGAGGTGAGGAGGAACATTCCAAGGGTCAGGGACAATGGAGGTCACAGTAAACACAGACTTCTTTAGCCATGTATACAAGGGAAAGGAAGTATTTAATCCTGTGTGAAGAATGAATGGATACGTATGGTGCGCATAGAGGGAATATGCAATAACCTAGAACAGTGGCGATACTAGTTGACTTTAGTCAGAGATAGGACATATCACTGAATATATTAAACATAAGGAAATCAGATTTCTACTGCTAAAGAGAATTTTAAATACAGAAAAGGGGGAAAGTAGATTATAATATGAAGTACTGGTATAAGTTGATTAAATTTATAGATTTTTCAAATACATAGATGTATATGTGGGGTATAGTGTTACAAACTCTGCTTATAATTTGGGGATTTATGGAATACACATATATTATATATATTAGGCATGTGATATATATATGTATACATATATATATATATATATATATATATATACACACATACCTAATCTTATATACCTAATCTTGTAATCTTCCAGAACTGAGACAAGGTTATTAATAAATGAGATTAATTTTTTGTGCCCCAAAGGAAGTTCTCATAATATAATAGAGACATGTCTAAGGGATATAATGACAGCAGAAGAAGGTCCTGCTGACCAAATTGGAGATAAACAATAGTAAACCAAATATTTTTGACTGTACCTAATAATATAGGAATCCACGATACCATGCCCATCTAAAGTAAATAAAAATAGATTGTGAGCAGGGAGGGAAATGACATTCCTGACAAATATGACCTTAATAAGGTGATTAAAATGAATATCAACAATGGATATACTACTTCATTTTGAATGGGGAGACCCCTCATCATGCCAGATAGTATAGTGGGCTGAGTACTTGCCTTGCCTTGCATGTGGCCAACCCAGGGATCAATTCCTGATACCCCATATGGTCTCAACAGCACTGAGCTAGGAGTAAGCCCCAAGCACAGCCAAGTGTGGCCCCAAAACAAAAATAAATACATAAAATGAAAAAATGCCTAAGAGGGCAAGGGTTAAGGCTCTTACCTTGAAAGAGACCCAAGAAACATAAAAACTAAATGCCAAGTGGGATTCTAAACTGGATTTTTTAACCTATAAAAGATTTTCTTGGAACAACTCTCTAAATTAGATGGACTCTAAGAATTAGATGGAAATGATTTATCAGTCTTGTTTTCTAGAATCTGACTTGATTAATCTGCTCACACAGGAATATGTCCTGCTTTCTGTAACATCCCTTCAGTATTCAATGTGATACACCCTCATGTCAGCAATATACTCACTATTAAAGGAAAACAAAGTGTTTTATATTTTATTAACTGTTTTTCATTAACTCAAGATTGTTGAAAATACATCTTAAAATTAAAAGCAGTTGTTATTGGGGTCCAGAGAAATAGTACAGTGAATAAGGCCTTGCATATTTAGGACACAGATTTGATCCCTAACATTCCATATCATTCCTCATGCCATGCTAGGAGTGATGCCTGAACAGAGCTTATAATAAGCCCTGAGTACTGTTGAGTGTTGCTACCTGCCACACCACACACCCCCAAAAAAAGTCATTAGCTTGTATAGTTTCCTAAAAAATTAATGTCAACTAAAATGAGTGAAACAAAATTAGGAAGAAAGAACTGAACCTTAAGAAAGTAAAAAACTGAATTAGGGTTAAACAACTTTAAGAGTATAATATTGCAAGCCTGGTTGAGTTGTATTCCACATGCATCACAGAACACAACTGTTGAGTTCAAACCTGTAGATCATGAGGAATAAGCTGAAGCTTTCATAAGGGAAAGTACTCCATTATTACAAAATCACAAAAGAGGAAAACCAGTCTCAGACATCTACATTGCATTCATTAGTCACCAGTACTATTCCTAAACATCACGATCACGATCTTCCCGTTGATCATCTATTTGCTAGAGCGGGCACCAGTAATATCTCCATATGTCCTGTCTCATGCCAGTAGAGCCAGGGGCATCGGCTTGCTACAGGAACATAAAGAGCCTCAAACCAGTTATATTAGGTCATGGGAATGACCTAATATAATTGTTACTGGAATTTGGCATATCATATACAACACGAGAAGCTTGCCAGGCTTGCCGAGCGGGAGGCAAACTCTTTTAAACACCTCCAAATAAAGCATTTATTGATGAACCGCCGTGCCGCATTTATGGATGAGCCAGGCTGTGATGGGCTGGTCTGCTGGGTGGAGTTCTGGCGAGAGGGAAGTCCAAAAGTGGAAAATGGCGGCGCCCGTGGAGTGAGGAGGGGTGGCTTGGCTTGTTGTGAGGCTCTGCCGAGGTGGTGGGCCAGGGCTAGAACCCGCCATGCCTCCTGACTGCCTCATGAACGGCTGTGCACAGGGAGAGCAAGGAACAACTCTGCCCCATGTGTGAGGGTCTCTGGACCAGCATACCTGGGCCGGATTGAGAAAAAAGCTGCTGCTGGGTGGGTGTCAGTGATCCGGGCTGTGATGGGCTGGTTT
>JAJIBD010012894.1:0-28048 GCA_021461705.1 Cryptotis parvus | reverse complement strand
GGTGTGCGGTGGTGGTGCCAGGGATCAAACCCGAGGGCCTCCCCTGGGAGGCAGTTGTGCTCCCACACCCCTCGGCTCCACGGTGGGACTAAGTCCATATCCCCCATCCCGCAAGGGCAGAGCTGGAGAAAGGAAGGTCTGCTCCAGGCTCAGGGCTGGCCCTGCCTCTCCTAGTCTCTGCCCACAAGGCCGTGTGCCCGCCCCTGCTCTGCATTTGGCTCGATGTGGAGCCCTGGTCCGGCCCCTAGTTTTGTTTGTTTTGCTCAGACCAGGCAGTACTCAGGGCTCACTCTAGGCTTGGTGCTCAGGGCTCACCTGGCAGGGCTCAGGGGAACCTTATGTGGTACCAGACATCGATTCCGGGTCTGCTGTTTGCAAGGCAAGTGAGTTCTCTACTTGCTGTACCCTGACCCAGGAATTTTGTTTTTAATATTTACATCAAGGGGCCAAAAAGATAGTACAATGGGTAGGGCACTTGCCTTGCAGGTGGCCAAGCTAGGTTTAATCCCAGGACCACATCTTGTCTGACCATTACCAGGAGGGGTCCTTGAGCACAGAGCCAGGAGTCAGGCCTGAGCATGGCTGAGTGTGGCCCTAAATAAAACAAACAAACGACGCACTTCCACACTGATTGTAGTGGAAGTGCTCGTTTAGTTTGTTTTATAAACAACATTGCTTTATAAACAACATCATTTAATATAGACAAGTGCTGGGAACAATCTAAATGTGTCCTGTCTGGCAACGAATAAAGATGTGTTGCGCTACCCACGGAGTACTATTCAGCTTTACACGGAAGGTGACATCCGCCATTTCCATCTGCAGAGATCCATTTGGGCGTTAATGCTTAGCGAGAGAGAAGGACCAGCACCACAACTCACTGAAGTGTGGAATACAGAAAAACAAAGTTGAAATAGAGCAAGGGGGCTGGAGCGATAGCCCAGCAGTAGGGTGTTTGCCTTGCACCCGGCTGGCCCGTGCGCCCGGGTTCAATCCTCGACATTCCATATGGTCCCCGAGCACCTCCAGGAGTAATTCCTGAGTGCAGAGCCAGGAGAAACTCCTGAGCATTGCTGGGTGTGACCCAAAAAAAGCAAAAAAAAAAAAAAAAAAAAAAAGAAAAAGAAATAGAGCAAGGCTGGTGTGGGGCCACAGACCAATCAGAGGTTCTTAGAAGGGAGACTGGCCCTAGGGGCGGGCAAATTGGGGCCAAGGTGCTGGCTGGTGGGCGGCTGGGGACGGTTACTGGGGAAACCAGCCGTTCAGGGGGGAAAAGTGCAGCAGATTCATGTGTTGGCCTTCAGGGAAGGAACTTTTCTTTTTTACTTCACTAAAGTTTACCGAAATGAGAGGAAAGAGAATTAAAACACTGAAAAACCAAGCTCACTTCCTGTTAGCACTACCACAGATGTCAGAGGTGGGGGAAAGCCCCACAGCGAAACAGTCCTTCGAAGGGGCCAGAACCAGAGCACAGCAGGGAGGATGCTGACCCTGACTCAGCCAACAGATTCAGTCCAGTCCCGTACGATCCCCTGAGCCCCGCCCCGAGTGACTCCTGAGCAGTCAGGAGTAAGCCCTGAGCACTGCTGGGATGACCCCAACCAACACAAAACTAAAAAAAGACACTTTCTGTTTGGCACCTTGCGTCATGGTGTGGGGGAGTAACACACACGCACACATGCCCACACACACGCACACACGCCCACACAGGCACAGGCGTGCACCTGGGTGCTTACCCTTACCCACCACCAGGGCGGCGCTTAGTGAGACTTTGGGCTTTACTGAAGGGCTGATCAGATACTGGCTTTGAGTCAGCACCGACCTTTCTTCACCAATGTCCTCACTTGCAGGGACAATGATTTCTTCCCCACCTGCCTCCCAGGCTCCCTGGGCCTCGCACTGAGCACAGGGACAGGCCGCTGGGCAGGGACAGGGCTCCTCCTCCTTGGCATCCATCCAGCTGCGTCCCTAAGCTCTTATCTCCTCTGGGGCACCCATGATCTCAGTGTTGTCCCGAGAACAGAAGCTCTAGCCGGAGCTTAATAGCTGCCTCCCAGCTAGCCCGAGGAAGATTAAGGGTTGCTAATTTGGAAGCAGGGCTCATGTGCTATAAAAAGCAGGGATCTGTTTGCTTTTTTTCACCGAGCCTTTTTAGAAACGCGTCCTACACAGAGCTCTGAAGGCAGAGGGGCCAGCCTGGCGCCCGCCGACTCTAGGGCAGCCACGGCCCAGCTCTCGCTCAGTCTCCTCAGGGCTCCAAGCGGTCCCTGGCCCCAACTCTGGCACGGAAGGACACTTGTGACGTGTCTGCCGTGAAGGGCTGACGGTGACAGGGAGGACGCTTGGGAGCCCCGTGTGGTACATGCACTGTCAGGAGAGTCGGCGAGGCGGGGAGTAAGGTGGGGGCCCCTGAGCCTGGAGGAAAAACGTGGTTGGGGTCTCACACTTCCCGGGACCCCCAGGTGACGCTGTCATCCTGAGCGCTTGCGTTGGGTCAGGCTTGGACCCTGGGGCTTGCTCCCGGCAGAGTAATGGAGCTGCAGCCCTCCGCAGCTTTCTCTGCTCCTCAAATCGGGAGCCACAGTCTGAGCAGCAAAACTCCAGCGTGCAAACTGCTGGCTGCAACCAACGGACTTGGAGAAGCGGCCGTGTATGGCCGAGCAAGAGCACAGTGGGGAGGGCATTTGCCTTGCTTGCTGCCAACCCAGATTCCATCCCCAGCATCTCAGAAGATCCCCTGAGCCTGCCGAAAGTGAGTGCTGAGCACAGAGCAAAGAAATGCCTGGTGTGGCCCCCACAAATAGCCAAACAAAAAAAGTAAAGCAGGGGCCAGAGCAATAGTCCAGAGGGGAGGGCGTTTGCATTGCACACGATTGACCGAGACTTGATCCCCTGCGTCCCATATGGTCCTCTGAGCACCCCCCAGGAGTGACCTCTGAGCATCGCCGAGTGTGACCCAGAAAGTGAAAAAACCCCACAGAAGTAAAGCAGCTATTTGAACCGGTGAGCATGCACACATGTGTGTAGAGCAAGTAACACAGCAGGAATACAGAAACCTGCATCGCGAGCACACGAGCAGGCACACAGACACACAGAGACACACACAGACCCTCCTGGGGCACACACAGACACACACAGGCCCCCTGCAGGCACACACGGACACACGGGCACACACGCCCCCTGAAGGCACACACGGGCACACACGGGCACACACAGGCCCCCTGCAGGCACACACGGGCACGCAGCCCCAAGCCTATGTATGTGCAGACACGTTCAGCAGACAGGCACCATGTGTGCACATACAAGCATAGGCACTTGAGAACACACACATGAACACACATAGTTATCCACACCCTGTGCACCCATGGACATGCTCTCAGTGCAGAGCGCACACATGAAGCATCCACATAAAGCCATGGACACAGGGGTGACACAGAAGCATGCGCGGTAACACAGCAGCACGCAGCACACAGAGAATGGACACAGCACACATGTCCACACACATGCAACACAGAACATCTATGTGCATGCAGCACAGCAGCACACAGAGAATGGACCCAGCACACATGCTCACAAACATGATCCTATGTGCACATGCATGTCTGTATAATGCACGCACAGGTGCACACTGACGCACACACAGCACTCACTGTCTACACACAACTGACCTCATGCAACACACACCATATGCTCACAAATGACCACCCACAAAACACACTGTACACACACACGCCGACCCAGCACATGAACTTTTACAAGAATATCTGGAATATCTGGTATTATGGGGCCGGAGCGATAGCCCAGCAGGGTAGGAGGTTTGCCTTGCACACGGCCGGCCCATGCTGGCCCGGTTCGATCCCTGGCATCCCATATGGTCCCCCGAGCACCGCCAGGAGTAATTCCTGAGTGCAGAGCCAGGAGAAACCCCTGAGCATTGCTGGGTGTGACCCAAAAAATCACTGTCACTGTCTTCCCGTTCATCATCGATTTGCTCGAGAGGGCCCCAGTAACATCTCCATATGTCCTGTCTCATGCTAGTAGAGCCCAAGGCATATGCTTGCTCCAGGAACATAAAGAGCCTCAATCCATTCCGGAATGAGGTCTATAATTGTTACTGGTATTTGGCATATATATCAAATACAACACGGGTAGCTTGCCAGGCTCTGCCGTGCAGGTAGCATATTCTTGTAGGCATCTCTAAGTCCAGCATTTAGTGATGAACCTCGTGGCAGCAAGCGGCTGCGCAAGCCGGGCGCTGATAGGCTGGTCTGCTGGGTGGAGGTCTGACGAGAGAGAAGTCCGGATGTGGAAAATGGAGGCCCTCATGGAGTGGGGGTTGTCTGGTTTATTGCGAGGCTCTGCTGGGGTGGTGGGCCAGGGCTAGAACCCACCATCCCTCCCGGGCGCCTCGTGAGCGGCTGGTCACGGGGAGAGCCAGTAGCAGCTCTGCCCCATGTCTGCGAGTGACCCAAAAAGCAAAAAAAAAAAAAAAAAAAAAAAAAAAAAAAAAGAAAAGAATATCTGGTATTTGCTGCCCCGGCAAGAGGCGTGGGGGCTTCCGAGACGCTGGCGAGACCCTTGCAGGCCCTCTGTGGTGGCAGCCTGTCAGGGCTGGTTTCTGTTTCCCGCTTTGCTTTCAGACAATCCCCGGCTTATTTCCCTGCCTCCTTGGGGTCATTTAATGCAGAAGTCCAACCTTTCTCCCGGAGAATGGGCCTCTGCATTCTGGATCCCCACAGGACATTCTTTGGGGCATCGCATTTGCTCTGCAGCCAGAGAGAGAAACTGGGAGAGGGAACACAGCTGGGAGGGAGGGGAAAGTCCAGGGGAGCACGCTGGTGAGTGTGCTTGTACAGTGTGCTGTGTAACTGGGCTGTGGTATAGAAGCATGCTGGCGAGTGTGTGTCTGTACAACACTGTGTAACCGGGCTGAGGTATAGAAGCATGCTGGCGAGTGTGTGTCTGTACAACACTGTGTAACCGGGCTGTGGTATAGAAGCACGCTGGTGAGTGTGTGTGTCTGTACAACACTGTGTAACCCGGCTGTGGTATAGAAGCACGCTGGTGAGTGTGTGTCTGTACGACACTGTGTAACCGGGCTGTGGTATAGAAGCACGCTGGTGAGTGTGTGTCTGTACGACAGTGTAACCGGGCTGTGGTATAGAAGCACGCTGGTGAGTGTGTGTCTGTACACCGCAGTGTAACCGGGCTGCGGTATAGAAGCACGCAGGTGAGTGTGTGTCTGTACGACACTGTGTAACCGGGCTGCGGTATAGAAGCACGCTGGTGAGTGTGTGTGTAATGACACTGTGTAACCGGCTGTGGTATAGAAGCATGCTGGTGAGTGTGTGTCTGTACGACACAGTGTAACCGGGCTGTGGTATAGAAGCACGCTGCGCAGTGTGTGTCTGTAACGACACTGTGTAACCGGGCTGTGGTATAGAAGCACGGTGGCGAGTGTGTGTCTGTACTCTGTGCAGTGTAACTAAGACACGTGCAAATACACGCATTATAGTATCACACAGGGTATAGCTATCACTACTTGTCAATTATATATATGCACATGATGCTTATATGTAATTTACATATATAATTGACAAGTGGTGATAACTATGCCCTGTATATTGTGTTTTGGGTCACACTCGGCGATGTTCTGGGGTTACTCTGGCTCTGTTCTCAGGAGTCACACCTGGCAGTGCTCAAGGAACCATGTGGGATTCTGGGGATTGGACCCAGGTTGGCCCCTGGTGGGCTGCATGCCAGGCAAGTGCCCTACCTGCTGAGCTATTGCCCCAGGCCCTGTACTTCTTTCATATTCAGGTTGGGCCACACCTTATGGTCTCGGAGCTTCTTCCTGGCTCTGCTCAGGGATCACTCCTGGCGGGTTAGGCAACCACGTCGGGGTCAGGGATTGAACCCAGACTGGGCCGTTTGCAAGGCGAGTGCCCTCTGCACTGTACCATGGCTCGGGCCCCAGGGATGCAGCAGATGGAGCCGGGGAGCGTGGGGCCCAGAGAGGAAGACGCCCGCGCCTGACCCCGCCAGTGGCCTTGCTGCTGCGTCCGTGCCCTGTTCTTCTGGGCACCCTGTTCATAGCCACATGGTGCTCAGGACTCACTGCAGGCCGCTTTGGGGACACTCATCGACAGCGTGTGGGCTGTCCCTCTCCCCTGCGTCCCGTCCTGAGGTGGGTGTTCCCGCACCTGCTTCCTGCTCTGCAGTCCGGCCACGTCACCGAGCGAGACGCCACGCGTGGTCCTCCTGTGGCCGTGGTGGCCCGGGCCCTGCCACGCAGCCTTCTTGGGGACCCTGCCCCTCCCTCCAGGTTGAACGACCTTCTCTGGGGGCCACAGAGAGAGCTCAGAGAGGCCAGTTTCCCACCGTCACCCAGACTGCCTGGTCCCCAAGCACAGCCCCCCACAACATCTATAAATAAAAGTGCATTAAAAGAGAAGCGGTGTAACCTCTCTTCCCCAAGCACGCTCTATTTTAGTGTTCCGGCCGCTTTGAGCGGAAGCTGGTTTGGCCAGACTGAGAGCAGGTGGCGCTTGCCTGTCTGTCACGGGAAAGACACATGTCAGGGTGTCCCGGCTGGCTGGGGGACATGCCCTCCAAGCCAGCCAGAGACCTAATCCTCTGAGTCTATGCCGGGCTAGGTGAGGGCCAGAAAGGTAGTTCAGTGGGTAGGGCCTGTGCCCTGCAGGCTGAGTCGGGCTTTATGCCCCCAGCACGCGGTGGCCAGGAGCGATTCCTGAGCTCAGAGCTGGGAGCAAGCTTTGCACTGCTAGATGAGGTCCGCAAAGCAAACCAATACTCCCACACCCACAAGTCCAGCTCAGGGCAAAGCACAGTTCTGCACTGTGGCTCCTGCTCCCCGGCCCTCGGGGACCAAGGGGGCTGCGCCCAGACCTGAGATGAGTTTCCAGGGTCCCAGAGTGAAGGCACCGAGCGCGCTCAGCGCAGTGGCTGCCTCAACCAGCAGGGGGCGCCCACCTGGACTGCCCTTGGTCCAGCGAGGGGCTGCGGTCCAGTGGACCCCGTATGTCCCGGGAGTGTGCGGGAACTGGGGAGTCCTGCGGGACAGTGTCCGGCTCTGGAGGCTGCTGGGGAAGACCCCCCACTCCAGGACTTGCCTCCACAGACCCCCTTCCCTCTCCAGAGTGTGTGACTGCGCATGCGCGAGTGTGTATGGACGTTCAGATGTTTGTGTGAATGTGTGCGCACACAAACCCTAAAGCAAAACCAAAACACCCACCAAGACGCCCGGAATGTCCAGTCTGAGCCTCAAGGAGAGGACAGGGCCAGCAGCCTCCTGGCTCCAGGAATTCAGGTGGGGCGCTGCCCCCAGCAGGGCTGGGGTCCCCCAGGCTCCAACCCCCATCCTGGAGTCCAAGAGGCTGAGCAAGGCAGGATCCAGAGCTGGGTGAGGACCTGCAGGGGCTGACCCCAGCCCAGCCTCTGGTGGTGGGGGCCAGGTGCTACTGGCACCTGGGGGGTGTTTTGGGGAGAAGGTTGTGAGGGTCGGGCTACTCCAGCTCAGTGCTCCGGGATTGCTCTGGTGGTGCTCAGGGGACCGTGTGGTGTGGGAATGGAATCAGGGTCAGTCACATGCAAGGCAGATGGGCACATGGCGGTCACTTTCGCCCACGTGCAGAGACCAGGAGGCCCAACCTCTAAAACCACAGGACCTGGAAGAAGGCTGCACAGTCTAAACAGACTCGGGAGTGGACCGGGAGGACAAGGTCAGGGCCGGAGCTGGGCAGGCAGGGCGCTGGCCTTGCACGCAGCCGACCCGGGTTCCGTCCCTGTCCCATAGGGTCCCCTGAGTGCAGAGCCACGAGTAACCCCTGAGCACCTCCGGTAAGGCCCAAAACAAAACAAACACAGCAATAAAAGGTCAAAGCCCAGCAGTGGGGCAGCAGGTGGGCATGGGCTGGGAGGAGCCCTGATCGGGTGGGGCCGAAACCAACAGATAAAGAAGCCACAACAAAAAAGATCAACGTCCGAAGCCCGGCTCCTCCAGGGGTAGACGCTCACTGGTCAGAGTATCTCTGAGACCTGACCCTCCCAGAACGGCCTCAGCCCTCAGCCTTTGACGAGAAGTCGGGCTGCCGCCGAGGACGCTGTGTTCAGGCCTCCCCCTCACCCGCCTCTCGGGGCGCCACAGGGAGTAACCTCTGAGCACGGAGCTGGGAGTAGCCCCCAGTACTGCCAGGCGTCGCCCCCAAGCAAAATGAAAAGAGAAGCAAAGGAATCTGGAGAACTAGCCCTGACCCAGCGGAAGGCTGCCCAGCTTTGATGGCCAGCACAGAGCCAGCAGTTGCCCCGAGTGCTGCCTGCCGTGACCCACACATGGAGAGAAACCCCCAAACCTAAAGGAATCGGGCAACTAAGGACTCGGTTCAGATGAAGCACTCAAGGAGGCCGTTATTTGTAGCAATGCACCACTAGCAATGGGAAGACTCGAGCTGAGACAGCACCGCAGAGAGGCCGCTTGCCTTGCACGCAGCTGACCCGGTTCAATCCCTGGCTTCCCATTTGGTCCCCCAGCCCTCCATCCTGAGGGCAGAGCAGAAGCAAGCCCTGAGCACCACTGGGTGTGCTCCCGAAACAAATAGCGCAGCAAAAGATAATGGGGGAACAGGAAGGGAAAGCCAACGACTCCCTGTCCGTCTGTGCATCACTTCCACATTTTGTTTTCTTTTAGGGTCTGTGCTCTGGGTTCCCTCAAAGCTGTGGAGGGGCCAAACTATCTCGAGCTCCCAGACAGGCAAAGTGTGTTCACTCTGCTCAGTATTCTTTAAGTCTAAAATTGTCTGGAAAATATTGTATAAAATACTCTGCAGCAGTGAGGGCTTTGGGCCGGGCGCCCGCTACCCTGAGTCTGGTTTTGCAGGTATAGGTGAGCTTTAGTGACCTTGGAATAAAACTCCTTTCTGCGAAGCTGGCCGGAGTGCCACTGCAACCCAGAAGCCAGACGCGGGCAGACATGTATGCGCTGGCAGATGTGTATACGCAGGCAGACGTGTATACGTGGGCAGACAGGCATATCAGGCAGACATGTATATGCGGGCAGATGGGCACACGCCGGCAGATGTGTACATGTGGGCAGACATGTATACGCGGTCAGATGTGTACACACAGGCAGATTTGTACACGCTGGCAGACGTGTATACGCCCGGCAGAGCGTGTATACGTGGGCAGAGCGTGGTACACGCTGGCAGACGCGGTACACGCGGGCAGATGTGTATACGTGGGCAGATGTGTATACGTGGGCAGATGTGTATACGTGGGCAGATGTGTATACGTGGGCAGATGTGTATACGCAGGCAGATGTGTATACGCAGGCAGATGTGTATACACGGGCAGATGTGTATCCACATTTGCATACAGCCTTTTGAAGCAAGGTGCCAGGAGAGACAAGAGTCCTTTTCCATCCTGAGAAACGATCATTTCAGCAGGGCGGGATGGTGTGCCTACAGTATGGAGGATAGAAGCAAGGCTAATGAGATAACGTCTGCGAGTGCCTGAGCTCCCCGCAGAGCCCCCTGAAGGCAAGGGACACGGAGCAACATCAGAAAAAGCTTTGAAAAGTCGGGCACCAAAGCCACGGTGTGGGAATGAGTTCATTACTGCTGCCTGTCGATGCAGACGAGCTCCATGGAAGTTAAAGACTAAAGAGATGTGCGGTGGTAAATCAAATTTCTCCCATTTCTTCTGTCAAACATCACGGTTCTATGCTCTCTCCAGTTTTTTTTTTTTTGGCTCGGGTTTGATAATAATCCCAGCAGTGTTAGTCTCTGCCTCCACATTCTCTAGCAGAAAAAACTGTCAAATTTCTAAATCTATCCCTGTTCTGAGAACAAGAGCAATCACATGCTTTCCCCAATGTTATTTGAAACTTCAAAAACAAATAACATGGGGGCTGGAGTGATAGCACAGCGGGAGGGCATTTGTCTTGCACACAGCAGACCCGATTCGATCCCCCAGCACGGTCAGGAGCGATTCCTAGCTACAGAGCCAGGAGTACCTCCTGAGCATTGCCGGGTATGACCCCCACAAAAAACATGATCAAGAGCGAGAGGTTACAAATGGAAATGGGAGAAGAAAATTGGGGTTTGAGCCCTGGAGATACTTTAGAAAAATCTTCAGCAGGTTTGAATGTTACATAAACTTGGATCACATTTGACCGCTCCAAGAAGTGGGTCCTGGAGGCCACCGTCCAGCCCTCCATGTCTGGTGAGCCATGTGTTGTTCAGTCTCAGAGAAAACTCTCATACAGGTGGGTGGCCTGAGCATAGCAGAGCAGAGAGGGCAATTGTCTTGCAAGCGGCTGACTAGGGTTCACTCCTGGCCACCCCACATGTTCCCCAGGCCCGTTAGGGTGAGACTTCTAAACACAGAGCCAGGTGTAAGCCCTGAGCACCGCAGGGCGTTTCCCCAAAAAGCAACAATAAAAATATATAGGTGGCCAAGAATGGGGAGAAGAACTGCTTTCTCCATTTTCTTTTCCCTGATTTTGTTTTATTGCTGCTTTTGAGCCACATCCAATAGTTCTCAGGACTTTCTCCTGGATGCAGGCTCAGGGGTCAGTTCTGCTAGCGCTGGGAACAGGGGACCATATGCACTTTCGGGGCGGAAACAAGATGCAGGGAAAGTGCCACGTGCAAGGCAAGACCCATTTCCTGCAGGAGAGACCCTTGCTGGCTCTCTCCCAAACCCTTGTATCGGTATTCAATTTTGTTTGGGGGTGGAGGAGAGGGAATGGCTGGGCTTTAGCAGGTGGTGCTTAGGGACTGCTCTGAGCAGTGATTGGGGGCAGTGCCGTGCCAGGGATCAAGCCCAGGCTGGCCACAACTGAGACAAGTGGCCTCAGTAACCCTTGTTCTAGCTCCTAACCCAGCTGTTAACACGGTTGCTAGTTCTGAGTCTGTGGAGACCTTGAGATCACACTTGGATCTAGTTGCATTTGTGTTTTCTTTTCTTTTCTTCCTTTTTTGGGTCATACTTGGCGTTGCTCAGGCGTTACTCCTGGCTCTGCACTCAGGAATTACTACGGGAGCAATTGCACTCAGGAGTATCTGCACTCAGGAATTACTCCTGCCAATGCTTGGGACCATATGGGATGCTGCGCATCAAACCTGGGTCTGCTGTGAGCAAGGCAAACGCCCCACCCGGTGCACTATCTCTTCGGGCGCTCTTTTTCAACCTCAGACAGGGCAGGGTAGCTCAAAGGGCTGAACACAGGCTTTTGCGTAGGAGGTTCAGCTTGGATTCCCAGCATGGCACTGTTGAGAGACACATCTATGGGTGAGGCCTGAGTTCACTGGGTGTGATCACATAGCCCAAACAAACAAACAAACACACCAGAGTGTGGAAGACTACAAGAATCTGCTCTCGCATTCCAAAAAACACTTTCCACCAAGTGCCCTGGGGTTTGCTTAGTAGCAGAGGGGCCTATTTCTTTTTCTTTTCCTTTCTCCTTATGCATCTGGGTCACGTCCAGCGGTGCTCAGGACTTACTCCTGGCTCTGTGCTCAGTGTTCAGTCCCGGCGGTGCTCAGGGACCTTCTGTGGTGCCAGGGATTGAGTCTGCATCAAGTCACATGCAAGTGACCACTGGTGCTGCTGCCCAGCTTCAATATTTTTGAAGAGAAGAGCTGGAAGCTGGGGGATTCCCGGAGGCACAGCTCTTCACTGTGGGAGTTCTGGGTTTGGTCGTACCGAACAGGCTCTGAGCAACCCCACCCTGAATCCACGAGGTTTCACAGGTTTCCCTGGGGGAAATCTGGCCGTGGGCAGAGCAGGGGCTGGGGTCACCATGCTGGAAACTGGCTAGCTCCTCTCTGCAGGCTTTGATCCAGAGACCTGGCTACTTAGGGGCCTGTAAGAGTCAAAGACAGAGACATTTGGGGGCTGGAGCGACAGCACAGTGGGTAGGGCGTTTGTCTTGCACGAGGCAGACCCAGGTTCCATCCTCGGATCCCATAGGGTCCCCAAGCACCGCCAGGAGTAATTCCTGAGTGCAGAGCCAGGAATGACTCCTGAGCATCGCCAGGTGTGACCCAGAAAGGCATCCGACCAATGAGAATGCATATATGTTTTTATGCAAATGAGGGGATTCGGGAAACCAATTAACTGGGCATGCAAATAAGGGTTTATAAGAGAACCAATCAGAGGGCCAGAGCAATGGTACAGCAGGGAGAGCCTTTGCCTAGCAAGAGTCTACCCAGGTTCCATCCTCGGCATCCCATAGGATCCCCAGAGCATCACCAGGAGTAATTCCTGAGTGCAGGGCCAGGAGGGACCCCTGAGCATCGCCGGGTGTGACCAAAAAATGCAAAAAAAAAAAAAAAAAAAGACATCCACTTCTGGCCAGGGCTGTAGGGGTGTGTGTGTGGGGGACGGGCACATAGTTCAAGGGGCTGAGTGCAGGTTTCTAATATGGGAGCCTCCAGGGAACACCACCTGGGGCCCCGAACACTGCTGGTGCTGACCCTGAGCACAGGGCTGAGCGTAGCCCGGAGCAATGCTGGGTGTAGCCCCTAACCCAAAATGAACAAGCAAAGAGGGTAGACACTGGAAGCAAGCAGAAGCGTCTCCCACCTCCCGGCCCCTGTGCAGACGGGCAAGGGGGCTGCTCACAGGTCTGGGGGTGGAGAGCTTCCCTGTGGGCGGATCCTGCTGGATGAGGGTCCCGGACCAGTGCGGTGACAGGGACGTTACAATCATTGATGGGGAGAATTTGCTCCAGGGTCTGAGGTTCTCTGCCCTCAGACCACAGGCTTCCCAGGACTGACATATCGCACCTCAAGGGCGGGGTGTCCCTGGCTGATGGCTCCTCAGCAGGGACTCTGTCCCCCCACACTCCCCACTCAGCCAGACAGAGGTCTCAGGAAGTTATCTTTGGAAACGTCTGAACCCCAGCGTTTCTGCTTGGGTGCTTTCCCGCCCAGATGGAGTATCAGGGGAAGGAAGTGTCTCGAAAAGTTCCAAAAAGCGAGCCATAACATGAAGAGGCTCACAAGTGGCTGGGGCAGCTGGAACTTGGCTCGCCCTGGGCCCAGCTGAATATGGGACCCCCAGGAGGGCAGACGGGTTTTGGGGGAGTGGGCCCTTCACCTCTGGGGGTCCCGGAAGCAGCCGGATGAGACTTCGCTCATCACACTAGCCACCATTTTCGCTGTCTGGAAGCTGGGAAACTGCCTCACGACCGGATTAACAGAGCAAAACCAGTTCGAGCCTAGGTCAAGCGGCTGCAAAGCGGCCGGCGGTCCATTAAAAATAGTGGAAACAGTAATGTCTTTTAATGCACTGTATTCCACGAAGAGCAGGAAAGTTTGGCGGGAGGGAGAGATAAAGAGGAGAGAAATAACACGCAGAACCCGCCAAGTAGTTGAGGTGTGGGAGGGGAGGGAGGTGGAGACATTGGTGATGGGAGATGGATTTGGGTGGAGGGATGGGTGTTGGAACACTGTAGAACCAAAACTCTACATGAGCATCTTTCAATTGTATGTCTAAAGTGGTGTAATAATGTTTGGGGGATACTAAAATAAAATTAAATCGAAAAAAAAAAGAAATGCAAGGATTTTTGTAACTGCGGAGAGTTGCTGTGCAGCTTAAGAGAATGGGCAGACATTCTATCTACTTCATATGTTTTGCCTTGGAGGTCTTCATGGTTCACCATCACCCATAAAAGTTCTTTTCAACTGGTCCAACTGAAAGTGTCAATATTATTGATCTTTAAATAATCCTTTGGGAACTGGAGTAATAGGATAGTGGATACGGTGCTTGCCTTTTAAGTAGCCAACCCAGGTTCCATATCCAGCATCCCATATAGTCCCGAGCACCAACAGGAGTGATTCCTCGAGTGGAGAATTAGGAGTGACCCCAGAGTATGACAGGTGTGGCCCCAAAACTAATCTAAAATAAAAACGCTTTGGTTTCACTGATTCTTACTGTTTTTCTAGTCTCTATTTTGTTTATATCACTCAAATCTTTATACTTCCTTCCTTGTGCTTACAGTTTATTAGTTGGCTCTTCATTTCTTAGGTTATAAAGTTAGGTTATTAATTTGAGATATTTCTTCCTTAGGAAAACCTAGATGTTTTCCTCCTACAGTGCTGCTCTTTGCTGCATTTCATAAATTCGACCATATTATTTCATTTTCTCACATCTAAGTATATTTTCTAATTTCCCCTGTAATTTCTTCTTTGATTCACTGATTGAACTGTTAAATTGTCAATATTTTTCTATTGAGAAATTTCCAATTTCCTCATTATTTATTTCAAATTTCACTCTATAGTGATCAGAATGGAAATGATTTTAATATTTTCAACATTATCAAGAATTGTTTGAAGATCGATATATATGATTTATCTGGGAGAATGTCATATGAATACTTAAGAAGTTATGTTCTGCTGTTGTTGGATAAAGAGGCATATAGATGTCTATTTGGTTTATTGTATTATTCAAATCTTCCTATGTTTTATCTTATTATTCTATCCGTTATTAAAAATAGGGTATTTAAAGTCTCCCACAAAAAAAAAGAAAGAAAAGTTCCAAAAGCCACACTTCCAGCCACGACGTCTGCAAAATCAACCCTGTTTGCACACGTGCTGGTGAGCGTGGAGTTCCTCCCTGTGGCTGCTTCCTGTTTGCACACGTGCTGGTGAGCGTGGAGTTCCTCCTGTGGCTGCTTCCTGTTTGCCTACGTGCTGGTGAGCGTGGAGTTCCTCCTGTGGCTGCTTCCTGTTTGCCTACGTGCTGGTGAGCGTGGAGTTCCTCCTGTGGCTGCTCCCTGTTTGCACACGTGCTGGTGAGCGTGGAGTTCCTCCTGTGGCTGCTTCCTGTTTGCCCACGTGCTGGTGAGCGTGGAGTTCCTCCTGTGGCTGCTTCCTGTTTGCCCACGTGCTGGTGAGCGTGGAGTTCCTCCTGTGGCTGCTTCCTGTTTGCCCACGTGCTGGTGAGCGTGGAATTCCTCCTGTGGCTGCTTCCTGTTTGCCCACGTGCTGGTGAGCGTGGGAATTCCTCCTGTGCTTCCTGTTTGCCCACGTGCTGGTGAGCGTGGAGTTCCTCCTGTGGCTGCTCCCTGTTTGTACACGTGCTGGTGAGCGTGGCGTTCCTCCTGTGGCTGCTTCCTATTTGCACATGGGCTGATGAGCGTGGAGTTCCTCCTGTGGCTGCTTTTCAGGGCCTTGTCTGCAAATGGGCAGCTGAAAATGTCTCACTGCAAGATCCTTTCAGCAATGAGTCTCCTGTCTCCAGACTGATGTGCCCACTGATGAGAGGAGAGAAAGAGAGACAGAGACAGAGACAGAGAGAGAACAGAGACAGAGACAGAGAGACAGAGACAGAGAGACAGAGAGAGAGGAGAGAGGGAGAGAAAAGAGAGGGAGAGAGAAAGAGAGACAGAGACAGAGACAGAGAGAGACAGAGGCAGAGAGAAAGGAGAGAGAGAAGAGAGAGACAGAGACAGAGAGGAGAGAGAAAGGGAGAGAGAAGAGAGAGAGACAGAGAAAGAGACAGAGAGACAGAGACAGAGAGAGGAGAGAGAGAAAGAGAGAGACAGAGACAGAGAGGAGAGAGGGAGAGAAAAGAGAGAGAGGGAGAGAGAGAAAGGGAGAGAGGGAGAGAGAGACAGAGACGGAGAGCGAGTGAGCAAGCGAGCGTGTTTGAACATGCTGGACAGCTTTCAGCTTTCCCTGGGACGCCCCAGGCAGCCCAGCCTTGCGGACAGGTACAAAGCGCCTGTTTTTCTTGGCCCACCAGCAGAATCCAGTGGCAGAGAGTTGTTCTGGCTGCCTTTCAGATCTTGATCAGAGCAAAGCCGATCATCTGGGGGTGGTGCCAAGCTCTTGGCGAGAGGAATGATCCTCGTTTTTTGTAGGGTTCTTATGGGTTCCTGGGCTGAATTTCAAAGGCAGCTCCTGACATGTGGCTCTAGAATAATGGCTTCCTTTGACTATGGCTCGGCCCAGCGTGCCTGGGGCTCTCAGCGCAGAGCCCCTAACACATCTTTCCCCAATCGCCAAATTGGCTTTGAAGAATTTTCACAGCACATTCTGTATTCTTCTTGAGCCTGTTGCTCAAGAAGACCGTGAACTGTGGCACTTTATCAAATTGTTGTGCCCAGTTTCCTTCATTGGCTCATTAATCACAAGTTATAAGAGGGCTGTTAAATCAATCTTTGGCAAAAATCTCAAATTCGATGTTCTAGGCTAATTCAGCAAATCCTTACCTGATTAAAAGATTGGATCCCATTAAGCCGCAATCTTGATTATTATTATTATTATTTTTTTCTTGCTTAGATTCTTCTCCAAAGAACGCTTTGGCAGCTGCTGAAATACAAATTTCCATGGGTGTCTCCATCTCCACCATCCAAGGTTGGCTCCAGTGGCGGTTTTAATTGTGGTGACTGAAAGTGCTGAATCATAGAAAACTGTCAACACTGTAGATTTCTGACACGGTCTTGTTTTGTTCCAGCCTTGGTGCAGGCGAATATTCTCCCTTTGCATCAAACAGAAAGTACAAGCAATGCCAGATGCTCACTCAAGCATGCCAACTTTTAGTCAAGCCATTTTAGTCAAGCGTTGTGGTCATCACACAATTTTCTTGTTTTTGTGTCTTTGGTTTTGGGGCCACACCTGATGGTGCTCGGGCTTCCTCTTGGCTCTGCACTTGGGGATCACTTTTGACAGGGCTCTGGTCCGGACACACAACCACAATTATCCTCTGGTCTGGACTCCACAGCTGGACACAGCCTGATCCTCATGGCGCACGGGTGCCTGCATGATATCTCAAAACCTGGTATACCACAAACGTGTGGGAGTCAGAGGCTAGGTAAGACAGAGAAGGGAACAGTGTGCTGATAATCATTGAAAATGATACCATTCGAGAACTGAGCATTGAATATTGGCATTGAATATTGGCAAAAATATACACGTGATAATCTCTATATGTAAATGTATGTATTACAATCCACAATGTGAAGAAAGGGAAGCAAGAAGGAGAGAGGAAGAGAGAGAGAAGAGAGAGAGAAAGAAAGAGATAAAGGAGATAAAGAACCTGCCATGGAGGCGGGGTGGGGGAAGGGGAGGGAAGTGGGGACATTGGTGTTGGGAAATGGGCACTGGTGGAGGGATGGGTGTTGGAACACTGTAGAACCAAAACCCAAACATGAACATCGTGGTAGTTGTATATCAAATGGTAGCATAATAAAAATATTTAAAAAATTTATTTATTTATTTTTTTTTGAGCCACACCCAGCAATGCTCAGGGGTTACTCCTGGTGGTGCTTAGGGGACCATAAGGGATGCTGTGGATTGAACCTGGGCCGGACACATGCAAGGCAAAAGCCCTCCCACTGTGCTATCACTCCAGCCCCCTTATCAGCCTTCTTGACAGCAGTGAAAAATCTTACAGGGTCAGAACAGAGCTAAACTGAGGCTGGAGCAATAGTACATCAGGTAGGGTATTGGCCTTTCACACAGCCAGCTGGGTTCGATCCCTGGCATCCCATACAGTAGCCCAAACACGGCGAGGGTAATTCCTGAGTGCAGAGCCAGGAGCTCCTTGAGCATTGCTGGGTGCCCCCACAATCCCCCAAATAAAAAAGGACTAACCTGTAGAGAAAAAAAGGGCCAGTGCCTATTGTAATACTCTGTTGAACTCTATACAAAGTCAGACTTGTTTTTACACTCACATCTTAGACTTACAGGGTCGAGGTGCTTGTCTAGCTGCTGGCTGCGGCGAGGCACGGCTTGAACCCCAGCACTGATTGTCATCCTCTCCCCTGAACCCCCCGCCGAAGCTAAGTGTAGGGTCTCTGTGAACTGCCAGGTGTGGTCTCAAAACAGAAGTAAAGAAAGGAAGAAAATAGGAACGAAACATGCTTATGTGGAAACAGCTTCTCTCGCACTGGGCGGGAAGATGCATCCTCGCTCTGTGCTTTTAGCTCTCGGGCCGGGCACGCTTCTGTTACCAGGAATCCCCTCTGCGGACCTCCTCGGCTGTGGGGGAGGCAGCTGCCCACCGTTCCAGAGATGCCTCATGAGATCTTGGTGGCTTCTGCTGAAAAACAAGCACTTTTGATTTCCTGAATACGAGAGTAGATTTGGGTACCTCACCTCCTCACACCTGCCGTTCGCTTTCTGACGTCCTCCCACACCGAGTCCTTCCCTACCCGCCGATCTTGGAGAGGCAGGAGTTATTTTGTGAATTTCATTGACCTGGATTTTCACAAATGGAGATAAAAGCAAACCAGCAAGATAGGCGGTCCCCGTGAGAACGACGAGCTGTCTCTAAAAAGAACCTGAGGGGCCGGAGTGACAGTACAGTGGGGAGGGCATTTGCCTTGCAATAGCCGACCTAGGGTTATATCCCCAGCATTCCATATGTTCCCCCAAGCACTGCCAGGAGTAATTTCTGAATGCAGAGCCAGGAGCAACTCCCTGAGCATCACCAGGTGTGTGGTTCAAAAATGAAAGCAAGACAAAATGAGTAAGTGACTCAGTGTAGGGTGCTTACCTTGCCCGGGAGCCCCGCTTTGACCCCTGCCCTGGGACAATAAAACAGATATAATAGAAATGCTCCTTGTCATTGATGACGAAGTCTGGAACTCTCACGATGCTACAGGTAACGAAACAGAACTACAGCAATCAAGCAACAGACCAGACCCATGGACTTGGGGAGATGAGAAACTGGCACCTCTCAGGGCTGAGCCATGTTACAGTGGATGAGTTACTTGCTTTGCATCTGAATCCTGGCACCACGAATGGGCCGCTGAGCGCTGCCCGGTCTCTCCTGAGCTCAGAGCTGGGACTTGCCCCGAGACTGGCAGCTGTGTTCTAACTCCTCCCTATAAAAATAAAAAGTAAGACGCTACCATGGAGTCAGCCGCCGGGCAGCTCCGAGACGGGAGCCGCTGTCCTGCGGGAAAGAGCTGTTTCAGTGTCCTGCCCCGCGTGTCTCTGTCCACTTTTCCTTCCTCCCTTGCTTTTATTTTGGAAGTGGGTGTCCGACTGTTTGGTGGCCACTCAGGCCCGGTGCTCGGGGCTACTCTCAGTGGTGCTGGAGCACAGTGTCCTGGAGGAATCAAACCAGGGCTGGAGCCTTCAGGGTCTGACTCAGACTTTGCGTCGTCTGGGCCGAGGCCTCTTGTCCTGGGGGCAGCTTCTCCCACAGCCACGAGCTCACCTGAGCCTGGCTACAGTTGCCAAGACCCAATTTCTTTCACTTCTTTCCTTTGGGGCTCTGCTGCAGGGCTTACTCGTGTTTTGCACTGAGGGATCACTCCTGGCAAGGCCTGTAGGCAATGTGGAGATTGGACAACGGTCAGCTATGGGCCTGGGGGCCTCCCCGACCCGCTTCTCTCTCTCCAGCCCTTAAGACCCAATGATGAGGAAGGGCCCACTCATCCGTCTCGGTGCCCTCACATTTGGCGGGGACAGGGCTGACAGCCGCCGAGTGACTCAGCGCAGTGACAGACGGGGCTAGTCTGCAGGTGTGGAGACTGGAAACTGCCCACTGCCCTCCTCCCTGCTGCCCAGAACCAGGCCCCCACTTCATTGGCATCTTCAAGATTCCTGATCTGTAAATACACGAGCGCAGAGTCCTCTGGGGCGGGTTAGGCCCGATTCCCACCCTTTGGAGAAGGAAAAGTTTAACAAGCATGTTTTTATCATTGCAGGAGAGTCATGCTCTTTTTTTTTAAAATTACTTTCTAACAGCAAGATGGGAGAAAAGGAAGCTCCGGGACTTCCCTTTTGCTTCTCGGCCCTGAGCCAGCCTTCAGCAAAACCGCAGAAGCAGCGCCACAGCGGTCTTGAGCAACCGGCCACCTTCCGCTCAGCAGGAGCCTCGGGGTTCCTGCTGGGCCTTCAGCACCTCATGAAGCCGAGCACAGAGTATAGTGCTTTCTCCTGTGTTCCAGGCAGAGCCCGTGGGCCCAGGGAGGCTGTGGCGACCAGGAAGGGACTGACCCTTCCCCGTGTGTTTGCTATCTCCCTCTGCAGAAGCCACAGCCGGGGCCCAGAGTGAATCCGGACTCCTGAGCCCCGAGTGTGTCTGGGAGGGCTGCTGTGGTGCTGTCCACTCACAACAGAGTGTCACGCCATGGGGAACCACGGTCAAGCATTTGGCAAACCAAAGGAGAAAGGCCAGAAAGGACACGTAGATGATAAACCATAATAACTTGGGCCCGAGAGAGCTGGGGCCGAGCACAGGCTTTGCCTGAGGGAAGTCTGGGTCCACTGTTGGAGTCCCAGCACTGCCTGGTTCCCGAGCACGGCCAGGAACGACCCCCAGCACACAGCTCGGGAGGCCCCTGGACACCAGGACGTATGTCTCTGTATGGCTGACCCATTAACTCATTGGTTGACTCACTTTTCAACAAGATTTCTAGGAGCGAAATTGGGACTTTTCCCAGTTGCTTCTACTTTCATTCCTGAATTTAGAGTCTAAACTTCCCTTAAAAATTGTTTTCGCAGGGCCAGAGGAATGGGATAGTGTGTATGTGTGTGTGTGTGTGTGGAGGGGGCATTTGCCTTGCATGTGACCTACCCAGGTTTGAACTCTGACATCCCATGTGGTCCCCAAGCCTCACCAGAAGTGATCTCTGAGTATAGAGCCAGGAGTAACCCCTGAGCATCAATGGGTATGGCCCTATAACTACCCTTAGCCCCAATTTTAAAGTTTGCTTAATTGCTTCCTCTGAGTTATTAACACGAGAGAAGAGAGAGAGAAAGAGAGAGAGAGGGAGGGAGGGAGAGAGAGAGGTTGAGAAAGGGAGGCCAACTCCATAAACCGAGAAAGCATTCAGATGAAGCATTTATTCTTACCCTTTGGTTGTTTGTTATTTTTGTCTGAAGACGGCCTGGGAGGTCTGCAGGAGGGCAGAGAGGTGGGGCTCCCCCTCCCTCCGTTTCTTTCTTTCTTCCGCTCTTCCTTCCTTGCTTTTTGTTTTTGTCTCTTTTGGCCACGGCCGGCTGTGCTCTGTGCATGGGATCACTCCTGGCAAAGCTCTGGAAACCATGTGGGGTCCCAGGGATTGAACCCAGTCAGCCGCATGCGTTTTTATTTGGGGGGCCACACCTGGTGGTTCTCAGAGGTGACTCCTGGCGCGGTGCTTGCCGGGGCAGGACCCAGGTCTCCTGCACGCGAAGCCCGTGGTCGGTCTGGCGGAATCGCCTCTCTGGCCCCTCACATTCATTTCTTTGTTTGGTTTTCAGCTATCTCCAGCTATGCCGAGGGCTTCCTTCTGGCTCTGGGTTCAGGGATCTCTCCCAATGGGGCTTTCGGGACCGCGAGGGTGCCGGGTAGAACCAGTTTGGTTGTGGGTTCTGTCTGCTGCCTTACATCTCTGGCCTCTTCTGTATTTTTTTTTTTAGTTTATGGTCAAACCAGGCAATTCTTAGGGATTACTCCTGACTCTGCACTCAGGAATTACTCCTGGCGGTGCTCGGGACCCTATGGGATGTCGGGTGTTGCAGGACTCCTAAGGGCCGCTGCATCTGCTCTGGATTGCCTCCTGAAAATCACTCCGTAGATAAGGGGGTAGTCTAAATGTGGCAGTTTATCTGACCATGTATGCTGTACTAGCTGGTATAAATATTCCTCCCATGCTATCACAATCATCGGGACTAGCTAGATCTTACCAGCATATTAGCCTGGCCACGTAAGGACACCTAAATAATTAGACCAGAGAGAAATGCTGTTTGCTTCCAAACAAACAAGCATGGCTCCCTGATAAAATATAAAACTACAATGAAGTAGAGGAGACTTGTGAAGGCTTGGAGAAATATTTAACTGGCATTGGTGTTGGTCCTTGGTACAGTGACATGCCATCTCAGAAACCCCTTCTCTACATTTCAAAGGCCTTCCCGGCTCAAAACATTAGCACAGTAAAGGCCCTAGGTGAGATGCAGGGAGGGGTTACCTGAGGGCATTGGACCCTCCCTGCTTTCCATAACAATGGGAGGAAGGTCTGAGTTGGGGGGAGGGAGGGGGTATAAACTTGCCGGTTCCCGCTCTCCCGGGCTTCTTCTTCCCGGTGGAATCTCGCCTTGTGAGCGTTTATTCCCTTGGAAGTTTCACACGTGGTGGTCGCCATCTTGGCCTACACGTGGCTGGGGTTCTAGCCTGGAATCCTAAGCATCGGGTTTTTCCTTTTGCTGATTTGTATGCCTGAACCTGTGATAAGTAAAGTCTTTTAAAACCGCATCGGACTCCTGAGTGTTCATCCATTCCTCGCCTGCTTCGGAGGTAGAAGGGAACTCGCTTCCCGGCACTGTCGGGACCCCCGGCGGAGCGCCCGACATCGGGATCAAATCTGATCAGGCAAATGCCCTCCCCACTGTACTATTGTTCCAGTCACTCCTCTATTTGTTTTTAAATGTGGTTCCCCAACCCGGGTTTGACCCCTGGCACCCCATATGTGGTACCCTGAGTTTGGCCAGGTGTGATTTCTTTTTATTCTTTTGTTGTTGTTGTTGTTTGCTTTTGGGGTCACACCCGCGATGCTCAGGGATTGCTCCTGGCTCTTCAGGAATTATTCCTGGTGGTGCTCGGGGACCATATGGGATGCTGGGACCGAACCCAGGTTGGGTCGCACAAGGCAAATGCCCTCCCCGCTGTGCTATCGCTGTGCCCCTCCCCGCTGTGTTCCGCCCCCAGGCGTGATTTCTGGAGTGCAGAGCCAGGAGTGAGCCCTGAGCATTGCCAGGTGTGACCAAAAAGAAAACAGAATTCGTTTCGCATTCCCTTTGTGTAGTGGTGGTCACGAGCGCTGGCTCCCAGTGCTCCTACTGTCCCGCCCCTGCAGAGGGTCTGGCGGGTGGGGACACACTGGCCAGGGCACTTATGAGGTGCTGACTGGGGGCCATGCCCCAGCCTTGCAGGACCTCACTCTCGGGGCCCCCCAGAGCAACGAGCTGGGCTGTGCTGCCGGACCCTGCTCCGTGCACATGGGCTGGTGCGGGGTCAGCACCCAGCTCACCTGTGGCCCTGAGCTGTCCTGAGCTGTTTAGTGGCCAGAGTCTGACCTCAAGAGCCGCCCTGGTCTGCAGTGCTCCCGCCTCTCTGGAGCCGGTGCCTGGGGATGCTCCCAGAGCCGAGCACGGACCCAGGGGCGCTCTCGCCAGTGCTCACACCTGCACCATGCTTCCGAGGTGACAGGCGCTGCTTAAGCATCCTACGCCAATTAGTTCATTTAATTCTCATGAACAGGGCAAGGCAGAAGTCTCCATTGTTATCAGCCCTGCGACAGCAGAAGAGGGAAGAGGGGGTGGGGGAGAGGGAGAGGGAGAGGGAGGGAGAGAGGAGAGAGAGAGAGGAGAGAGAGAGAGAGAGACAGAGAGAGAGAGAGGGGAAAGCAGAGATAGGGAAAAAGACAGGGAGAAAGGGAGAGAGAGGAGAGAGAGAAGGAGAGAGAAGGAGAGAGAGGGGAAGAGAGGGGAGAGAGACAGAGAGAGGGACAGAGACAGAGAGAGGGACAGAGACAGAGAGAGGGACAGAGACAGAGAGAGGGACAGAGACAGAGAGAGGGACAGAGACAGAGAGAGGGACAGAGACAGAGAGAGGGGGACAGAGACAGAGAGAGGGACAGAGACAGAGAGAGGGAGAAAACAGAGAGGGAGAGAGACAGAGAGAGAGAGAGAGGGGAGAGAGTGAGCACCCTCCAGCTCCCCCCTCCCCCCACACACTCCTTGGCTGATCCTAAACTTGTGGAGCCCTTTTGGACTCTTGGGACACTGCGTCTCCCTGCCTCAGCGAAGCCCCTCATTCATGTACGGTGGGAGCACAGGGGAGCAAAAGGTCAGGGCCGTCCTGGGAGTGAGCTGCCCCCGGTCAGGCCCGAGCCCCGAGCGGGGAACAATGGCATGAGTAATGGTGCAGCTGGAGCCAAGGAGAAATGCCTGAGCCATGAGCCGCAGGATTCCAGACCCGAGCAGGCGGGTGGGGCAGCAGCTCTATGCTGGACGGGCGGCCAGGGGCACCCTGACGCCCAGGGCCTGGACACTTCTGCTTTGGGCCCTCAGGCACGCGGGGGCCAGGGACCAGGATTTCGGGGGTGGGAGAGGGTTGCGGCGCCCCCTTTGGGGGCCACTGACCACTCCTGACCTCCCAGCTCGCCCTGTGCCAGGTCCCCTGCTGCATCTGTTCCATGTGCTTGTTCCTCAGTCTGCTCTGAGGAACCTGAACGGCAGCTCCTGCTCGCCTCCAATGGGTGTTTAGCCCTAAATATCAAGGCCAAAGAATTAACCCATGCTCAAATGTGCTCAGCTTAAAAATAAATTAATACCCAGGGCCGAGAGAGATAGTACAGTATTAGGGCACTTGCCTAAGCTACAGATAACCCAGGTTCAATCCCTGGCATCCTATATGGTCTCTGAGCCCTGCCAGGAGTGACCCCTGAGCACAGAGCCAGGAGTAAGCCCTGAGCCCTGTTGGGTATGCCTTCCAAACCAATAAAAAATAAGAGAAGTAATTGGTGTTGGAGCACTAGCACAACAACCTGGGAGGGCATTTGCCTTTCATGCGGCTGACCTGGTTTGATCCATGGCATTTCATAGGGCGCCCCTGGGGAGCACCACCAGAGTACCCTGAGTGCACAGCCAGGAGTAACCCTAGCATTGCCAGGTGTGAGCCAAGAAAGTAAAAAAAAAGATGACAAAAATTAAAGTAAAAACCTTACTTTTTTTTAGGGTTCAAGTGCTGCCCGCACAGATGCTGCATCAGTGGAGCTGCCTTCGTGACCATTTTCCAGATGTACTCTGGCCATGCTGTGCCAGGAGCTCCCTCCCTCCCTCCTACACCCTTCAACCAGAGCCCAGTCTTCCCCTGATGTTATTTATTCATTTTTTTTGGTCACACTCTGGCACACCCAGTGGTTCCTCCCGGCTCTTCACTCAGGATTTACTCCTGGCTGAGCTTGGGGGACCGTATGGGGATGCCAGGTTCGAACCTCGGTTTGACACGTGCAAAGCAATGCCCTGCCCGCTGCGCTATGGCTCCGGCCTCTCGCCTGATGTTAAACGCTTGGGACCCGGGTCCTCCTGTGCCTTGTGCCTGGCTTCGTAGAGCATAGCTCTGGGGCCAGCGATGACCAACTGGGCTTGGCGGCCGCAGAGACCAGTGAGACGACAGGTTCTCACTAGCTTGGACATGGCTGGTCTAGCCAAGCTTTGATAGGTGACCACCTGCCTTCTTTGCTCTCGCCCCTCCCTCCCTCTATATCCCGCTCCCCCTTCCAGTCCTCCTCCTCCATCCTCCCCTCTTCCACCTCCTCCTCATCCTCTCCCTGCTTCCCTGCGGAGAAGGAAGCTCCATGTCTGGCTGTCTGGTCAGGTCTGGGTCAGCTGGTTGGCGGCGATGTGCAGCTTCTCTGATGGCTGCCTGGGAGCTGAAATCCTGAGTCATAGCTGGCGCTCAGGGGGGATCTGGATCCCAGCTGTACAGAGAGCTTCGCACCATGGACAGCGCCTGGCAGGCTTAAGAGGGAGCCCCAGGGACAGACCCCCTGCCTCCCAGGAGACCCTCATAAGGCGGGAGGAGGGGTTTGGGTGGCCCAGCCGTACAGAGCAGGTTGGAGTGAGGAGGATGGAGTCTGCCTGGGCCTGAGAAGGGCCCTGAGTCTGGAAGAAGAATGTGAGCACACGCTGCACCCAGGAAGAGTCCAGATACCTGGGGACCCGGAGGTGGCAACGATGGGAACCTTAGTGGGACAGCCCCGGATGACGACAGTGCATCTGAGCCTGTGACCAAGTGGCAGGAGGAAGTGAAGCGCGCCTGACTGCAGGTTGGGGGCCATGAATCTCCCCAGAGAAGACAGGGCTTCCTCCTGCCTGGCCACAGTGGCCAGCGTGAAGGGGCAATTGGAGAGCATTGGGCAGGGTGGGAAGATGAGGAAGGCCAGACACCTCCGGGGCTTAGAGGCACAGCAGGCAGGAGGGCGGAACCCTGGTAGTTCCTGGCGATGCTTAGTTATACTCTGGCAGCTCCCTTGTAGAACCCCGCGTGAAAATCCTGGTAGTTGGGTGATGCGGGATTAGGCCGGGCCAAGGGTGGTTGGTCAGCTGTGCTATAGTCCTGCTCTTCCCGCTGGACAGAGGCCAAGAACTGAACCCACCTGAATATTTGCAGCCATTGGAAACCAGGTTGTGTCTTCCCTGATGGGCTAGGTCCCGCCATCTTTACTTGGAAACTTCCATACCTCCTTTTTGGTAACTTTTGTTTTTTTTCAACATTTTAAAATTTTATCATTCCCCTTTAGTCACCATGAGATGACAAAGTTATTCACGATCAGGTTTCAGGAATATGATTTTGCAACAAGGGCCTTTTTGCTAGTGTCCACTTCCCTTCTCCAATGCCCACCATCTACTCTCGCTTGCTCCCCTCTCCCATCTGTGTCTCGATGAGAGAGGCTCTTTCCAATATAAATATGAATGTATATGCATGTTTTGGCCAGTGGTTATGGTAAGGTTGCCGCTAAGGTCTCGCGACATAGCTTTTCCACCTTCAGGACCTGCCCTCCAGGGTGGGGGCTTCTTTCATAGATGTTGCTCTCCCTGACCTGTACCCGAGCCCCACGCTTGCATGTTTCCTACTGGAATACAGGTTCTGATGTTCTTTATTTCCATTGTCCTTGTTACTCTTTATTCCACCACTATGTTTCTTTATATCCCAGATCTGAGAGAGACATTCTGGCGCGATCTCTCCCTCTAACTCTCATTCAGGTACCTCCATATAGCAGCAGATTGCAAGACTTTATCTTTTTTGATATCTGAGTAATAGTCCATTGTGTAGATGTACCATAGTTTTCTTATCCAGTCATCTATTCTTGGACACTGGGTTGTTTCTGGATTTGGTTACTGTGGATTGTGTTGCAAGGAACACAGGTGTGCTAATGTCTTTCTTGCGCTTTGTTTTTGGGGCCCTTAAGGTAGAGTCCAAGAAATGGTGGGGTTGTTGAGTCAAATGGAAGTTCAACTCCTAGAATTTTTTGGGAAGGCCCATATTACTTCCCTGAAGGGCTGAACCGATGGACATTCCCATCAGCATTGAGGAGAGTCCCTTTCTCCCCGCATCCGCACCGCACTGGTTGTTCCTTTGGTTGTGTGCCAGTCTCTGTGGTGTGAGACAGTATCTCATTGTTTGGATTTGCACCTCCCTTGATGATTAGTGATGCAGAACATTTCCCCATGTGTGCTTGGGCCTGTTTGTATTTCTTCTTTGAGGAGGGTTCTGTTCATCTCCTGTTTCCCCATTTTATGATGAGGCTGGGTTGTTTTTCTTGTAAAAGCTCTGTAGTGCCTGCTGACCTTGGATGCTATCTGTACCCACAATCCTCTCTCCTTAATCCTGCAGACCATGGGACTGTAGAGGAAGACAGCCGCCTGTAGGGACAATCCTGGGAGGGTTGTTGACATTACTGCGTGAGCTGGGAGGGGCGGCCGGCGAGCATCTTATCCAGACAGTCTGATTTCTGCTGGTCGGAGTGGTGCCCCACAGCTCTGGGACTTGTGGCATCGGATAGAGGTTGAGCAGTGATGGACATGGAGAGAATGGCCCAAGCTCACCCTCCAGGCTCTTACTGAGCAAAGGGAACCACAGGACACTTGTCACAGCTGGAGTCCAGGCCCCTGGGCAGAGGCAGCAGCTACCAGGGGCCAGTGGAGACTATTCCGGCCTCTGATCTCTGGCTATTGGTTACTGCACCAAAATCCACATCCTGGGACATTCTCAGCTGTTTCTTTGGACACGCCGACATGTGTTTCTTTCCGTGTTCCTTGGTCACACACGTTTGCTGGCCTGACAAGCTCCTAGAATATGCCTGAGCAGCTACTTCACCTCCCTGCGGACTCCAGACCCCGGTCGCCTGAAGCCGTTCTCAGCCTTGCGTCTGGACGCCCAACTCAGCTCCCGCCGCTTCATTCGCCTCGTTCCGGTATGCCGGTATGCCGTCGGTTTCCCAGAACGACCAGCAGGTGCCAGGGGTTGGGCTTGCACCTCCATACAGACCGCAGCTAGTGGACTCCAGCCCTTGGAGCCT
>JAJIBD010012893.1:0-31973 GCA_021461705.1 Cryptotis parvus | reverse complement strand
TTTTTTTTTTTAAATTTTTATTTTTACAATTACAAAGATATAAATTAAAAAGTTCATATTTGGGTTTTGGTCATACAGTGTTCCAGCACCCGTCCCGCCACCGGTGCCCATCTCCCACCACCAACGTCCCTGGTTCCCTCCCCCTCCCCAGCCCTGCTCCATGGCAGGTTCTTTATTTCTTTCTGTTTCTCTCTCTTTCTCTTTTCCTTCCCCTCCAGACTATGGATTACTGAACATACATTAAAGGGTTGTCATGTGTATCTTTTGCCTCTATTTAATGCTCAGTTCTAGGTTGGCATTAGTACCCTCGACAATTGTTAGCACACTGTTCCATTTTCTGTCTTACCTAGCCTCTGACTCCCACGGCGTTTGTGATAATTTCCACCTTTGACAAGACCTCCTGATATATGTTTCACTTGACCTTGGATATTGGTATCTTAATATGTACATATATATTTATGTTATGCAGATAAATGCAGTCATTCTGTGTCTGTCTCTCTCCTTCTGGCTCAATTTCGCTCAACATAATCTTCTCCATGTCCATCCATTTATAGGCAAATTTTATAACTTCATTTTTCCTAATAGCTGCATAGTATTCCATTGTGTAGATGTACCAAAGCTTCTTTATCCAGTCATCGATTTTCGGGCACTCTGGTTGCTTCCAGATTCTGGCTATTGTGAATAATGCTGCTATGAACATAAGAGTAGGGATGGTGTTTCCGCTGCGTATTTTTGGTTTCCCAGAGTAGATTCCCAGGAGTGGTATGGCTGGGTCAAATGGGAGTTCAATTTCTAGTCTTTGGAGGAATGTCCATATTGTTTTTCCAGAAAGGCTGTACCAGCCGGCGTTCCCACCAACAATGGATGAGTGTCCCCTTTTCCCCACATCCACGCCAGCACTTGTTGTTCTTGCTCTTTTGAATATGTGCCAGTCTCTGTGGTGTAATGTGGTATCTCATTGTTGTTTTGATTTGCATCTATCTGATGATTAGTGATGATGAGCATTTTTTTCATATGTTTTTTTTGCCATTCGAATTTCTTCCTTGCTGAAGTTTCTGTTCATTTCTTCTCCCCATTTTTTTGATGGGGTTGTTTGTTTTCTTCTTGTAAAGTTCTACCAGTGCCTGATATATCCTGGATATTAACCCCTTATCAGATGGGTATTGGGTGAATATTCTTTCCCATTCTGTGGACTGCTTCTGTATCTTAGTCACTGTTTCTTTTGAGGTGCAGAAGCTTTTTAGTCTCATGTAGTCCCATATGTTTATCTTTTCTTCTAGTTGCTTTGTTAGTGATGTTTCACCTTTGAAGATGCCTTTAGCTTCAATGTCGTGGAGGGTTTTTCCTATATTTTCTTCAATGTACTTTATGGATTCAAGTCTGATATTCAGATCTCTAATCCATTTTGATCTGATTTTTGTGCATGGTGTTAGACACAGGTCCAAATTCATTTTTTACATGTCGCTGCCCAGTTTTCCCAACACCACTTGTTGAAGAGGCTTTCCTTACTCCATTTTAGACTCGTTGCACCTTTGTCAAAGATTAAATGATCATATGTTTGAGGTTGGGTGTCAGGATACTCAATTCTATTCCATAGGTCCACAGGTCTGTTTTTATTCCAATACCATGCTGTTTTAATTACTACTGCCTTGTAGTACAGTTTGAAGTTGGGAAAGGTGATGCCTCCCATCTTCTTTTTTCCGAGGATTGCTTTAGCTATCCTTGGGGGTTTATTGTTCCATACAAATTTCAGGAGTATTTGGTCAATTTCTTTGAAGAATGTCATGGGTATCTTTATAGGGACTGCATTGAATCTGTACAGAGCTCTAGGAAGTATTACCATTTTGACAATATTGATTCTCCCCATCATGAGCAGGGGATATGTTTCCATTTCCTTGTGTCCTCTTTTATCTCTTGGAGCAGTGTCTTGTAGTTTTCTTTGTACAGGTCCTTTACACACTTGGGTAGGTTGATTCCTAGGTATTTGATTTTCTGTGGCACAATTGTGAATGGAATTGTTTCCTTAATATCCCTTTCTTCTCTTTCGTTATTTGTATATAGGAAAGCCACTGAGTTTTGGGTCTTTGTAGGATATTCTAAAAAAGGAAAATGCAAAGAGTGAAAACAGAAACCGATTGGAAATGAATAATATTCAAAATCTGGGAAAACCACATAAAAGCGTGGCAATGTGGAATGGGAATACCGCAAGGACAAGGAAGGGAACAGAAGAAATATTTTTTAAAGGAATAATGACTGAGAATTAGCCCACACTGATGTTTGTCCCGGGCCACAAATTCAGGGAGCTCAGAGAATTCCTAGTATGATCAGTTCCCATATCCCTCACCTCGGCACAGGAGAGGCAGACTGAGGACATTAGAAGGCAAAGGAAAGACATGGAGAGAGGCTGGAGGAAATACTTCATTTCTAGGGAACACGGACACGAATGGGTGAGTGATCTGAGGGCTGTCTTCAGAGACCATGTAGAGTAAGAGAAGCGGAATCAAATATTTAAAGCATTGAAAGAAAAGCATCACCAGCGGAGGCTGTCATTTTCTCAAACCAAAATGGAGGATATTTGTTGCCCGCTGACTTGTCAGCCAATAAATATTAAAAGAAGTTATTTAGAGAGTAGTATCATAGAGTGGGCTTTAGGAGCAGTGTTTTTCAGAAATACAAGCTGGTTAGTTCTTTCTGGCCGCCACTCCATCCACCATTGCCAGCATTCTCAGATATGTCTGTACAACTGACTGATCATCTAATTGTTCCTTCATCCACCCTCCCCAGCACCCACCCCACACTCCACACACACACACACATGCACACACACACGCACTGCGCACCTGCACACACACAGTTGGCGCTTAGTGTTTTCAGGACAGGATCTCAGTGTGATTCTCCCACACTCCTATGAATCTCTGCAAATGAGCTTCAAGGGTGAACTCGCCCAGAGGCAGATCGATTCCCTGCTCTTCTTCCAGCTCATCTTCCCCACTGTGGTAGTAGGTACAGTCACAGTCACACATTCATATGCTGTGATCACCATAAAGGTGGAAACTTCTGGAGGAGGTTAGGAGGTGCTCAGGGACTACTGCTGGCTCTGTGCTCCAGGGTCACTTGTGGTGGTGCTCTGGGGACCATACGCACCACCAGCTAGGATTGGCTGTGTGCCAGGGCAGCACTTTAGCCCCTCTGCTCTCTGCCCAGCCCCAAGGTGGTAGCTTTAGCTGTGTTACGTCCTACAGTTTCTCTCTTCCCGGGCCTTTTTTGCACAAGCAGGTCTTCCTCGTCTTCCAGGCCCTGCTCAGATGTTCCTTCCTCTGTTGGGCTGAGTTTCTCTACCTCAGTCCCTTTAACTGCAGTGGTTCTCAATATCCCAAGCATGATTGCACATGCACACATCCTTAGTGGTCCAGGAAGAACTTTCAGGCTGCAGTTCTCTGCCCTGCTACAGTCACTATGAGGGCGGCTGCGGCTGGGCATAAGAGCCTGATTCTCCTGCAGCCCAACCCAGCCTCTGCGCCCCGCTTGGTGGAAATCCTGCATCTGAAGCTCTCCGTGTACCCAAGCTCATGGGGAAACAGACCAGCCTTCCCACTTTTTTCCCTTTTGGACTACGAGCTGTGACATCATGTGTTACATTTCCCAAGCCTTGTTTTCCTTTTCTTGTTTTAGTGGGAGGAGGGATTGTGCCATGGCTGCTGGTGCTTGGAAGCTACTCCCAGTGCAGTGCTCGGGGACCAATCTCGGGGCTCTTTCATGCAAAGCATGTGCTCCAGCCCTGTGAGTCATTTCACCAGACTCTCTCCCCCAGTTTTTAGTGTGTATGTTTGAAGGTTTATTGGTCCAGGGCTAGGACTGCTCAGAACTAACTCCTGGCACTACTTAGAGTCTCTCCTGGTGGAGTTAAGGGGGCCATTTGTGGTGCCAGAGATTGAACTCAGGTCCACTGCATGGGAGGCAAATGCCTTACAAACCGTACTATTTTCCCAGTCCCTCTAATAGGTTAGTTTTATTTTGCTTTTTGCATACCTCTCAGGCAGACCTTAAATTCCTGGAAGGAAGGAACAGTGTCTCTTCCATTGCTAAATTCATCACATGTTTTTGTTTTAGCCTTTAAAACGTTGTACAAAACCCACTCAATGAGACTATGGAGTAAGGTTATGAACTTCACTGGGTGAAAGAATTTTGGCTTCTGAATGGACAGGAAATCAGGGTTTCTCTCTCTCTCTCTCTTCCTCTCCACTTCCCCCATCCCAGTCCTTCAGTAATTTATTCTATAACTCACTCTCGAAAGAGTGAAGTAAATTTCCCTATTTCCTGAGATCTGACGGACATAGAGCTTTGAATGTAATGATTTGAGATGATCAGTGTTGAAGGGATCCCACACACTCTAGGCTCCATCACAAGGGATGTCCAGTCATGTGCAGCCCTGAATGGACTCTGGACACAGCAGACCCTGAGGTCCATTTCCTGTCACTTAAGCTCATGCTTACTTGTTTCTACTTTCCCTGTTTCTCTGCTGGATCTGTCCCTTCTGGCCTTTTCTGCAGAGCAGAGTCAGGGTTGGAACCCCTGCAGGACTTCGGCTCCCAGGCAGTGTTCAGGGAGGCTGGGGCCTCTCCTGCAGATATGCAGCCAACTGGGCTGGTCAGGCATGGGGATGAGCCACTGCTTGGAAGCGCTGGGGGGTCTCCAAAATCCCACACTGGAGTGCTCAGCGTCCAGTGCATGTTGCGGTCACACGTGCACGACATGAGCTCCAGCTCCTGGCATGGTCTCCCTTACTGCTCTATGAACAGAGCTTTTTTGCTTAAACCTCTCACCAGACCTCTCTAGCATCTCTCTTGCCTGTTGCCAGATTTTCAGGGGTAGATTCTGACTGTCCTAGTTTGAACTTAGTCCCATGTTTGGTCCAGTTGATTTTCTGAATTTGCTTCAATTTTAAGCAATGAAGTGTGATGCTAAAGGGGTATTAGTAATAACAGTGGTTATAGTCTCTCGAAAGGGAAGCTGGCAGAGGTAAGTTTAGAGTTGACATCCTATAAGCAAAGTGCTGAGATGATATCCTTGTCTTTCATGGTGACAGTGAGGCTGCTGTGGCACCAGGCATCACATCCTGATACCACAAAGTCTAAATATAATCATGAAGCATTTGGGTTCCCATGGCTTTCCGCCCTGGATTTCCCAGACGTATCCTTGTCAGGGATCACATTGTATATGCAGCTCACTTTCTGCAGGAGTAATCTTGAAACTCAGGTTTCTAGTGTTTCCAGCCCCCACTGCATATAATCTCCACCTGCAAGCAGTTGTCATGCAGACAGACTCCGCAGCATAAGGCTGCTTGCTAAGGTGGTTGGAGGGTGGTGCAGGTTGCTGAAGGTCTCCGAGGAGGCAAGGGGCATGGTGAACTTTCTGCAGACTTTCTTAACCTGGCTAAGGGACAAAGCTGGAGCCCGCTGGGCTTACCAAAGTCAGCCAACCACGATGGATGTCACAGAGGGGTTGCTCCCTTTGTGTGGTTACTCCGTATGTCTGAATCAGCACCTCTTTAAGGTACAGGATTGGCTCAGAGGTTGAGTGCAGACTTACAGGCACAAGGCTGCTAGTTTGATCCCCTGCACCACCCATGTGCCAGTGTCTGTTCAGGCAGCACTGCTCGTGATGCAGTGGATTCTTGGTGCCACAACAGACTCCAGTGCACCACAACCAAATGTCAGGGCCTCAGTGCCTACCACCACCCACCTCTCAAGGGGAAGAGAAAGGCCTTTTTAAAAATGCAGGAACAGAAGCACCTGGGGCAAGAAATGGAGCAATTGCAGACTGAGGAAGGGGATGGAGGCAGCCACACAAAGGCGGGAGGGAAGAAAAGAGCTGGGAGGCAGCAGGAGCTGGAGCAAGGAGGCTGGAGAGAAGGTGGGTTGAAAGCAAATCAGGGAAAACCACACATGGTGGAAGCTTCTGGAGCCGAGGGGGTCAGCAGAGAAAACTTCTTAAATCAAGCCAGGGAGGCCAGTGGCTCTGCAGCAGGACAAAAGGGACAAGGTGTGGGGAGGAGATAGGGGGGGAGATTAATGAGGACGACGCCAGCACGGGCAGGCTCAGCCGCGACATGGCAGCCCCAGCCCCTCTCCTCGAGGTCGGTTATTTATTTATTTTGGAAGAGAACCTAACAAATTCTCAAACCAGATAAATCCAATTACCCGTGTTCTGCCTTCAGGGAGTGCGAGAGATTAATGGTGGTCTTTTGGCAGGCACATAAAAAGAAAGAGGTGGTCATAACAAGGAGGGGTTGTAAAAGGAGCCAGAACCAGGGCAGGTGGCAGTGTGCCCCACCCCCACCCCTGGCACCCACTGACTGCCTGCCTGTGCACCCCTCCCTGAGGCACCCTGGACCCTCTTCCTGCAGTCCCTGCCCTGTCCTGAGGTCCAGCACTGGGGCATTGCCCCTCAGTTCATCAGAGCTCATGGTCTGTTGGCCTGTGCTCCACCGCCAGTACTCACGCCTCCATCATTTGGGGAGTGGTGCTCAGAGGCTCTCCTGCCTGAGCCTCAGGGACCCTGCAGTGCTGCAGCTCCAAGCAGGTCTCCCTGTGCGAGCTGCCTCACAGCCTTCCTCCCTGGCCGGTCCTCCTTGACCTGTGGGTGCCAGGGGAGACTGACCACGACAACTTCCTGCAGGTCAGAGTATGACCAGTGAGGGCCCAGCTCCTGCCTCTCCAGATGCTCAGGGCCCCTGTGCGCTCCTTTGTTGCTACCAGTCTAATGGAGGTCGTCAGAGCTCAGACTAGAAACAAGAATGTACCCCCAGTCTCATTCTCCCCCAAGCTCTCCCCACACACACACACACACACACACACACACACACACACACACACACACACTAGCTTCTAGCTTCTGAGATGTTTCTGCCTAGAGGCCTCGATTGATAGTTACACTCTGGCTTTGTAGGGAGTAATTATTCTTTAGTCAGGTGAAATCCACGTGCCACAAAATTTACCCTGGGCAAGGCTGCAAGCTGGTTGTATTTTTGTGGGTTCACTGGACTGTGCTTCATTTTGGGTTGTTTGGAACCCCTCAATCTCAGGTGCCCGGAAGTTTCTGCCTCATCTCTGGCATCTCCAGAGCCTCCTGGGTTTCCATAAACATGCAATTCCAGGTGTTTTGGGAGCTTGGACCTACTGTGCAGGGCCCATATGCTGTGCTTGACGTCCCTTCCTCCATCCATGCTTCCCGCTGTCTCTTCCTCAAGGGCCAAGGGGTGCTCCAAGCTCCTGTGGGGATCTGAGTGCTCTGCCTGCTTTGGGCGAGAGAAAGGCACCTCAAAGGGTCACCACACCTCTGCACAGGGCGCCAGCTTCTCCTGTCCATGTCAGGCTCTGTCTTCAGGCCCGTCCATCAGCATCTTGGTGCCAAGGACCAGCTAACTCTGACTCTTATCCAGCAGTGCTCAGGGACTGCTCCCCAACCAGTGCTCAGATATCATCCCTGGAGGTGCTCAGGGAATCCTGGGATCAAGGGATTGAACCTGTGCCTCCCTGAGTGCAGAGCTTGTGCTTAGCTACTCAGCTGGTCATGCTCTCTCTGACCCCACAGGCCCAACTATTAAACCTGCTTCCTAGTTCCCAGCTCTTGCTGAGCCATTAACCACTACTAGGA
This sequence comes from Cryptotis parvus, assembly GCA_021461705.1. Classification (NCBI taxonomy): domain Eukaryota; kingdom Metazoa; phylum Chordata; class Mammalia; order Eulipotyphla; family Soricidae; genus Cryptotis; species Cryptotis parvus. Next base: position 24,317 of record JAJIBD010012893.1, on the reverse strand, counting down.
GCATCTGATTAAGCCTTATTTTGAGGGCTGGACAGCAGGCGAAGTACTCAATGAATGCAGCTGGCCCCAGTTCAATCCCCAGCATATGACCTCCTGAGCCCCATCAGGATTGATCTCTGAGCATAGAGGTAGGAGCACTGCTGGGTGGCCTGAAAGCAAATCAAAATCAATGAAAACCAACACATATCCTCCCATATTTAAGGTCTCAAGGGAGGGTGACTAATAGAGTAGGTCTGGGAAGAGCTCTGTGAATTTGCCAGTTTGGGGGTGGTGCTGGGGTTAGTGTTCTCTGACTTAGCTACACCCCTGGCCTCAGAATTTTTTATTTCTTTTTTTTCTGCTTTTAGTGGGAGGTGCCCAGGTGGTGCTCACGATGGACCCTGGAATGCTTGGCTGTCAACCAGGCCAGGCAATGTGCAGCTAAGACCTGAGGATGAGGTTCTGCTCAGCCCTGCGGTGCTTGGGTGCCCAGGTCACCTGGGCGATGCTGAGGGTCTTGAGGATCTTGGCTGGTGATTCTCGGGATACTCCATGCTTCTGGGTACAGAGACTGGGACAGGTGTACATGTTCAAGCCTCAGCACTGTTTCTAGAACCCCAGACTTGGCTCATGGCCCAGGCCTTTGTGTGTTGCTTGCCCTGGGACATTGTCTCTCTCACAACACACCTTTCCCCTGGCCTGCTGGAAATTCTCTCCTTCGAGGCTCCTTTGTTCTCACTGCATTTTCCTCAGGACACCCTGTTCGTGTAGGGAACCCCCAGGCTTCACAGATATAGTTGAGTTAGTCCCCAAAACCCAAATACTGCCGTCTGGGGCTTGGATGGTTTTGCTTGTGACCCACAATGTGCAGGATCCTTCACAGTTCCTTAGCAGTTTCCTTCTTGGCTACTCTCAACCTTCTCTCCGCCCCTGTCTGCCTCTCTGTTGACTGAGCCATACTCAGGCTGCCCTGAGGTCAGGCTCAACTCCATTCACAAGTCATCTCAACTTTCTGCTGCCAGCTGCACCTGTGGAAAGGTACTGCGAGTTGGATGCTGCCGTGCTTGCTGCATGGACAGAACTGCTTTCTGAGAAGGAGGCTGGGTCATTGAACCTCGGAGGCCTCTGTGATCTAAAGGGCCTCATCAGAATCTGTGGTATGGTGGTGCTGATGGGGCTCATTAGGATGATGTGTCAGTGGCACTGAGTGGGAGCTCAGAGAGCCAGAGCACACGTCTGGCATGGGGACAGAGCAGCCTAGTGGAAGGACCTGCCCCGTTGGAAGGCTCATCCCCACGGCCTGGGGTGCCCAGCTGAGTACTAGATTCAGACAGTGATAGAGGCCCCCCTAGTTCCCTTCCGCAGTAGACAGACGGGAACCTTAGAGATGTGATCAGATCCTGGGTCACAGGGACCATGGCGCCCTCTGCCCCCAAAGCAGCTCCAGTAGACACGGTGCTGGAACCAAAAGCATGCACAGAGTAGCCAGGAAGGGTGTTTCTTCCTTCATCCCAGCTACCCTGGTCACCCCAAACCCACACTTGTCAGAGGAAGCAGCATCCTTGTCTCCTCATGCTGGCCTAGAATTTTCCTTCCCGAGGCCCCTGAAGTGGTTCCTTTCTGGCCACTCATTGTGGATGGGCCAATGTCCAGTCATGCCAGCTTTCTTTCAAATGGCAAATTTACCTCTGACCCCCTCTAGACTTCTGTGTGTAGATCAGGAGGACGCAGGCAGATAACCCAGCTATCTGGCCCTAAACCTTAATTGATAAGTATTAATGAACAGTGAGGACAATAACTGTCTTATTAAATCAGTAGTGATAAAACCAGGCCACGGCTGCTGTCGAAGTGCTCTACACCCCCACTCCTGGCTGCGCTAAGCTCTGAGAGCTGGCAGAAACCTTCCAGGCATTCACAGTGCTCCAGTGCTGGTCCAGGCGCTAAATCCTCGTTATGGTGTCTTAATAATCAATTGGACTTGAGCTTACGATATTTGTCTAATTAACTCCACATCGACACCCATGAGTCAGGCTTGTTAGCATCACATGATGGATTAGCGATGGTTGCCTGAACCGAATGAGGGGTGCAGCAGGGGGAATCGGAGGTCCTTTCCTTAGGTGCTGGAGGGGGCTCAGTGCAGAGTAGGGGGTCACTGAAAAACCCCCCCCCAAGATGTGGTGTGGAGCTTACACCCTCTCTTACAGTGGAACGAGAAGGCAAAGGCACAGTCTCCTGAGAAGGCAGGAAGGAGAAATGGAGAGCAGCCGTGGTACTGCCCTGAACCTTCTCCTTTCTGTGCACCTGTTCAGTTTTTGGAAGGATCCAGGAAAGTCCCTGTGTGCTTGACTGAGACTGGTGGAGGCACCACAGAAAATCTTATATGTTTAGAAATGAATTTTGTCATCAGTGGAATTTTGATTTATATTCTGTTTTCCTTCCTTCCTTCCCTTCATATCTCCCTCCCTCCCTCTTTCCTTCCTTCCTTCCTTCCTTCCTTCCTTCCTTCCTTCCTTCCTTCCTTCCTTCCTTCCTTCCTTCCTTCCTTCCTTCCTTCCTTCCTTCCTTCCTTCCTTCCTTCCTTCCTTCCTTCTTTCCTTCCTTCCTTCCCTCCTTCCCTCCTTCCCTCCTTCCCTCCCTCCCTCCTTCCCTCCTTCCCTCCTTCCCTCCTTCCCTCCTTCCCTCCTTCCCTCCTTCCTTCCCTCCCTCCCTCCCTCCCTCCTTCCCTCCCTCCCTCCCTCCCTCCCTCCCTCCCTCCCTCCCTCCCTCCCTCCCTCCTTCCTTCCTTCCTTCCTTCCTTCCTTCCTTCCCTTCCCTCCTTCCCCTCCTTCCCTCCTTCCTCCTTCCCTCCTCCCTCCCTCCCTCCCTCCTTCCCTCCTTCCCTCCTTCCTTCCTTCCTCCCTCCCTCCTCCTCCCTCCTCCTTCCCTCCTTCCTTCCTTCCCTCCCTCCCTCCTTCCCTCCTCTCCTTCCTCCTTCCCTCCTTCCCTCCTTCCTTCTTCCTCCCTCCTCCCTCCCTCCCTCCCTCCCTCCCTCCCTCCCTCCCTCCCTCCCTCCTTCCTTCCTTCCTTCCTTCCTTCCTTCCTTCCTTCCTTCCTTCCTTCCTTCCTTCCTTCCTTCCTTCCTTCCTTCCCATATCAGCTACTCCAAGTGCACAGATGATCAGGTGTAACACTTCACCATTGTTAGGAATCATATGTAGTATTAGGAAGCTAACCAGGGATGACTGAATGCAAGGCAGGTGCCTTAGAAGTAATATATCTCCCCTGGCCCTTCAATACCTGTTTTGTATGCCCATAATGCCTTGGTGTGTCCTAATTTGGAAGTGGGTGGCAGGAAGTCCTGAATGAGCCAACATTTCTTCTCATGAAGGACTGCAGGGAGCAAAGGTGCACCTTTACCTGTCCTGTCTTAGAGCCCCACTGGGAATCTGTAGAGACCCAGACCATGGGGGCCCAAGCCCCACCTTACCCACCCCCAAGAACCTGTGGGCTAGACTAACTGGCCCATCAGCCTCAAAACTAAGTCTCTACTCTGCCAGTAAGAATCACTAGGAGGGCAGAGCAATAGTACAATGAGTAGGGTGTTTGTCTTGCATGCGGCTGACCTGGGTTCTATCCCCAGCATCACATATGGTCCTCTAAGCACCACCAAGAGTAATTCCTGAGTAAAGAACCAGGAGTAACCCCTGAATATTTCCAGGTGTGATCCATAAAAAAAATCCCAATTTTATATCTATAGAAAGACATGGGGCAGAGCTTGTTCTCCCTGTGCCCAGCCGCTCACGAGGTGCCCAGTAGGGGATGGCGGGTTCTAGCCCTGACCCACCACCCCAGCAGAGCCTTGCAACAAGCCAGATGACCCCCCACTCCATGAGGGCCTCCATTTTCCACATCCGGACTTCCCTCGCGTCAGAACTCCACCCAGCAGACCAGCCTATCACAGCCCAGCTCGCGCGCTTGCGGCCCCGCGGTTCATCAATAAATGCTGGACTTAGAGATGACTACAAGAGTATGCTATCTGCACGGCAGAGCCTGGCAAGCTACCTGTGTTGTATTTGATATGCCAAATACCAGTAACAATTACAGACCTCATTCCGAATGGATTGAGGCTCTTTATGTTCCTGGAGCAAGCAGGTGCCCTTGGGCTCTACTTGCATGAGACAGGACATATGGAGATGTTACTGGGTCCCGCTTGAGCAAATCGATGATGAACGGGAAGACAGACAGACAGTGATGCCTGAGGTCATGTAAAGATTTCCAGGTGGAAAAGGGTTGTTGCAAGTGGAAGGTGTTGAAGAATCCATGTGTGAGGTCCAGTCCTAGAATCCTGACCCCCATGCCATCACTTCTCTGCAGGCCTGCGCCACCGCTTAGTTTATTAGTTTTATTTGAGGGTAGACAGTTGGGCCACTCCTGGTGGCGATCAGAGAGTATCAGAGCTTACTACTGGGTCTGTGCTCAGGATCACTTCTGGCAGGCTTGGGGATCAGGGGGATGCTGTGGATCAAACCATGATTGGCCCTGTGCAAGGCAAGCACCTCACCCACTGTACTATTGCTCCTCCCCCACTGCTCACTTTGTACATTTTCATATTCCAATGGAACATCTTCTTTACTGTGTTTTAATTTGGCAGGAGGTAGAGGGGTGGGCAGGGGGAAGAAAGTTACTGTTTAGACCAAACATTCACAAGCTGTTAAGTCCTGCCATCCCCTTTACAGAAAATAAATTACTCAGCACCCCACAGAAATCTTAAGTGAACAAATAAAAAAGTGTCCCCCCATTTGCCCTGAGCTTTGTGTCAGACCCCCCCGGACTGTCCTATTGAACCCCTGGAAGGCAGCACTACCTACTTGAGAAAGACTTCTTGGCTCTTTATGTGGTGGGTTCAAGTTGCATATTGTTACCTTCAGTCACATGGTTCTGTCAGGCTGGTGGACACAGGAATTCTGTGTTGCTTCCAGTTTCCAGGTAGTGGGAAAGTGTCTGCAGGGACCCTGGCATTCACATTTAGGAGTGAATGGCCTGGGAATCTGGCATGGGAATGTAAAGATCTGTGTCCCAGTGGCCTAAGGGCTGTTGTCGTCCCAAGCTCCTAAAAAATCAGTCCCACCTGCTAGTAAGATTTCTTTGGGATGGTGATTCTTAATGACCTATTCATCCTGTCCTTTTCCAAAGCTGTCTAAACCTGCCAGATATTATAAACCCATGTCTAATACATTGCATCCATTATACTGAGGCACACTGCTTTTGTTGATAATCTAGCTCATGCAACTAAATATTGGACACCATAAGCCTATGAGCATTTACTGATGCTTCTACTGAGAAGTCTTCTACTGAGACTATACCACCTACACGGCAGAGCCTGGCAAGCTACCCGTGTTTTATTTACTTGTTATGCCAAAAACTAGTAACAATTATGGACCTCAGTTCCATGACCTGAAGAATGGTTTGGGGCTCTTCCCTGTCCCTGGAGCAAGCAGATGCCCTCGGGTTACACTTGCTTGTGACAGGACTTATGGAAATGTTACTAGTGCCCACTTGAGCAAATCGATGAACAATGGGAAGACAGTGATACAGTGATAAGCCTACAAAAGTATCATGTGCTATCCTAAGTTAAAAGTTGCTAAGACCACACTTTCTACTACCATTAACAATAATCACAAGTGGGTTATTAATATTATTAGTCTAGCTGAATGTTCATTTAAGTATAAAATTTCTAACAGCATCAGGAAATGAAATTATTTTATATACATGCATACCATAATCTTTTTCCAAATTAGTAGAGATATCATTTTATTTTAATTTGTTTTTCTTAAAGTATGCATTTATTTTTTATTTATTTGGGAACCTACTCTGCATTCAGGGATCACTCCAGTTGGTACTCAGGAGCCCTTCCAAGGCATGGGGTTGGCAGCATTCAAGGCAATCACTTGCCCCTGTATTATATATTCAGACCAGGTACTTCATTATCTTTCTTTTCAGTTATAAAAAATTTTATTAATATTTTATTATACCAACGTGAGATATACAATTACAAAGATGTTCATGTTTGGGTTTCGGTCATACAGTGTTCCAGCACTCACTCCTCTACCAGTGCCCATTTCCCACCACCAATGTCCCCATTTCTCTCCCCCTCCCTTAGCCTGCCTCTATGGCAGGTTCTTTATCTCTGTTGTCTCTTTCTTTCTCTTCCTTCTCTTACACATTGTGGATTACATACGCATAATATTCTAAATAATCAACATACACATAAAATATTATTTAATCATAGAAGACATAGTATGTTAGAAAAATATTCTGAATCATCAATAAATTTTGCATAAGCTAATACAGATATATAGCATACCATAATCTTGAGAGTGGAGAAACTGTATAGTCCAGAGGAAGCACCCAAAGAGAATAAAGGGAAATGGGTGCTGATTAGTCACTCTCAGTAGATACAGAAAGTCTGAGCAGAAAAGACAATAGCAAAAGCGAAGAAAAGACAAGTGTTGGGCGGGGAACAGATTACCAGTATTTGCCCCACAATATCGGAATCATAAAGAGTAGTTGTCATCTCAAAAGATAAATAATCCAGTAGAAAACAAACAAAGGATATGAATCAGCGGCACATTGGGATAAAATAATGTCTAAATATGCAAAAAGAAAAATGATGCTGAACTCCTGAGTAATCAGGGAACTACAAATTAAAGCACAAAGTATTAATTACCTCCCCAAGTGGATAAAGCAGAATGGCAGTGAGGTCATGCATATGAGCAGAATTAAGTGTTGGACAGGAAGCTGAGAATTAGGTTGTGAATCTGTGGGAAGGTCATGGGTAACATCAGTAAAAATAAGAGAAATGAATTTTTTGGCCTCATCTGGTGATGCTCAGGGGTTACTCCTGGCTCTGTGCTCAACTGGTGGGCTGGGGAACTGTATGGGATGCTGAGGCTCTAACCTGGGTCACCATGCACAGTAACTGCTCTATCCACTGTACAGAGATGTAAATTCTAACAGGCTTCTGGTCACAGTTTGGATGTTTGGAGCCTCATCGAGGTATCCCAGAGGTATCTCATGCAAAATGTGGCCCAGACCACAGCTGTGGACCCAAGCAGCCTGGTGACCTTCCTTGGATTTCCCAACAGTGGTTACAAGGGAGTGAATGATTCCTGAACATTGGGCAGCACATGGCAGTAGTGAAAAGGGATGATGTTTCAGGGAGAGTCACTCTGAGAAGGGATGGAGTGGGGGGATGGGTATCTGCAGTAGAGAGGCAGAGTGAGAGAATGCCCAACTTCCTGCGGAGGCTTTGGAGGCAGATGGGAAAGGATCAACATTGCCTGAGGCCCCTCTCCACCTCCCTGAGAGCGGTTGAAGAGTCTCAGCACTAGATACACAGGTCAGCAAGGACCTGGACTCTTCTGAGGATTGTGGCAACAACCACTATGAAACCAGTGGAACCCACACCTTGTTCCAGCCACCTCTGTCCAGCCATTGATCTCCGAGAATGAGCAGGCTGTGAGTGTACCAGCAGCCAGCTGGCCTCCATAGTCCTGGAAAGGGGCAGCTGGTTTATTTACTGAGGTCAACGTCACCTTCCCCTGGCCATCACCATTTATATATATCCTTTAAAAAATAAAGCCTGCAATCTTGACCTGGCTGTGACCCCAGGGAGCTAATCAAACAGTAAGTATCTTTACTACAGAACATTGAATTCAGGGCCATCTCCTGTCATGCACATTTCCTGCTTGGTGGCCCTGCCACTGTCTCTGTTGTCTAAGCTAACCTTGTCTTACCCAGAGACTGTCTGGACCTTGGGCTTTTCTCGCAGGAGATGTGATTGGCCTGAGGAGGTGTAGGGGCAAAGTGCTACAGAGCCCTTGTAGCTTCCCCTTCTACCTGCCCCACACCACCCATCTCTCCTATCTGCTGGCCGGTGTCCTCTGAAATAGATTTTTTCGGGTTGTTTTTGTTTGTTTATTTTGAGGCCATAGCTGGTAATGCTCAGGATTTACTCCTGGCTCTGCACTCAGGGATCGAATTCATGTCAGCCACGTGCAAGGCAAGTATCTTTCCCTCTGAACCCGTTGAAAGGACTTTTAGAAAGGAGGAGGAGTAGAAGTGGGTATGAAAAGACAAGGTAAGACCAAAGCTACATGCGGGACCTCATGGGGCATCGGGCCTTAGTGATGGTGGCTGGATCACTTCTGTTACTCTTTGTATGTCTTGTGAAGAGAAGTTAGTCATAGGGAGAAGTCTCATTGTTTCTTCAGCAAAGATCATGGTGGAACTTCCCCTAGAACCACACAGTATTGGGACTCTGATTGTCACTTCTCAGTCACTAATTCCTGCAGCGCCTCTTCCCTGGCTTCTTCTTTTATTGTGACTCTTACGGCTCTGGGTTTGCCTCAGACCAACAGCACCTCATGCTTCCAGGGAGACCCAGGAGGTAAGATGCTTCTCAGTCTACCAAGGGCCACAGGTCTTGAGACTCTCAGGTGATGAAGTCAAATTCTAGCTCATTCTCCTATACACCTAAGGAATTGGGCAGCTTTGTAAATGAAAACAATTACAGAGCATTTCCCTCGGATAGGAATGAAAAAACCCACAGTTCACAATGGATTAACAGTATTACAGGGTAAACCAAACAGCCAAGTTGTTTATTGCCTTCTCACAAGTGTTGCAGAAATGATGAGAAGAAGCAGTGAGGTGTATACTCTTGGCCACGTGGCGGTGTTGATGAGTTCAGGATGGAGGAAGCATTGTCGCTGTGACTAGGGGCCCATGGCATTGAGGGGTGCTGAGGCTCAGTAGGGGATCTAGAGTGGGGGTCCAGGGGTATCCCCCGCTCCTCCTTTGGTGAGAGCAGGGATGAGGATTTGCAGGCCCTGGGCTCCTGGGGATGACCAGGATGTCCTTCACACTCTGAGTGCATGTAATTAACCACACTGATGGGATGTTATGCCAATAGCAATGCAGGAAACACCGGAAAATGAGTCTAAAAGCTGCCCAGTGAAGTGAAGGGGGGGCAGAGGGGCTGCTCGGTGTTTCACCATCCTGTGTGTAACTTTGAGAATAATGGGCTTGCTGAGGCAGATATGGATTTGCACTCTCCTACAGAGAAGGGAAGTGGAGTCAGGGGCACACAATTATATCTACTGGTGGTGGGTGACTTCAGGAGGAAGGGCCTGAGTAACAGGAGCTGGGGAAAGCTCAGTTCTCCCTGCTGGCCCCTTGGGTTGCCCACGCCTGTCCGTGGAATGCCCCCTTCCTTATTAGAGCATGGGATGCCCAGGAACTTCAGCTCAGCTTCCTGCTGTAATAGTCCCTGCATCCTCATGGACAGGACTGAGGCAAAGAGGAATTGAAAAGTGAGTCAAATTACTGCCGATGGCTTCACGTTAGTCATTTTGTTTCCTGATGAACCATAATCAGAAGTGATATTTGTAAGCAAAGTGTACCAGTGTTTACTAACGGATCATCATTTTAAGTAATTAAATACTAGTTAATTGATTTCCTGAATAATAAATTTACTTTCCAGTAATTGTCCTCCATTAATGGATAAACTCTCATAAGTGTTTTTACTATAATAAGTCATTAGATTTCCTGAGTAATTTCTCTCTGAATCATTGATTTTAAGTTACTTTTGCTAACGCAAAGGCATAAACTCTCACAGTGTTGTTATGTATCAATTTCAATCAATGTGACCATGACAGTAATACTTTTATGTATTTATTTAGTTTTGAGGCCTCCCAGGCAGTGCTCAGGCTGTCCCGGAGAGCCTTCCAGAGGTTTTCTTCCAACTGCACTGCGTGGCTCAGGATGAGGTAATACTAAGGATGACCCAGGCCACCTTGGTACTGCTGGGGGTCTTGAGGGTGATACGTGGACATATTAAGGAATTCTGTTTTTATACCAGTCAGCAACATGCAAAGCATGTGCCTTAACTCCAACCCCCATATGCTTTACTTTTTAAATAATAGGAGAAGCATACTTGGGCCCTGAGAGATGGTGAAAGGCTTCAGTAACTTGCCTTGCATGTGGCCAGCCTCTGTCCAATCCCTGGCACCTCATGTGAATACCACCAGCAGTGATCCTTGAGCTAGCCAGGAGTAATCCCTGAACACATCTGGGTGTGGCCCAAACTCCATCTACCTCCTCTCCCCAAAATGTAGAGGAGAGATTACACGCACAGCTAAACAAGTTTTCAAGCTACATATAATATATTAGGGTTCGAGAATCTTATCCCCTTCAAGAGATAGAGAATCACGCGAGAATGCAATTAACAAAGCAGGGCTTATTGGGCTGACTAGCCAGGGTTAAGCTCCGAAATGGACACGCAGGTCCACTAGACAGGCAAGACCCCGCGTCTCCTTAACAGGGATCTTAATAGGCTCTTACTGACCATTACAGCAGAGCCTGCACAGTACATAGCCAATGAGTTTGTAACAACACATACCTTTCCAGCCTGTCCATTCAAAGGTACATCACTTTTTTTTAAAAAAAATATTTTACTATACCACTGTGAGATATACAATTACAAAGATGTTCATGTTTGGGTTTGGGTCATACGGTGTTCCAGCACCCATTCCTCCACCAGTGTCCATTTCCCACCACCAATGTCCCCGATTCCCTCCCCCTCCCCTAGCCTGCCTCTATGGCAGGTTCTTTATCTCTTTCTCCTTTCTCTTTCTCTCTTTCTCTCTTCCTTCTCTTACATATTATGTATTGTAATACATACACTTAGAGGTTATCATGTATCTTTTTGCCTGTACTTAATGCTCAGTTCTAGGTTGGTATTAGCACTTTCGACAATTTTAGCACACTGTTATCTTCTCTGTTATCACTTCTTAGCCTATAGGTTCAGAGGTCAGCATTAGGGTGTGAGATTACATGAGCAAGCAGGCAGGGCATGTTTTGCATGTACACTGGGTCATCTCCCTTGATCTGCCCAAATTCCATAGGCCCATCCTGTTTATCTTATGTGGCCCGGTATCCTGGGTAGAGGATTATCAGCACCTGGGGTGGAGGGGCATATTATACTGGCTTTACTGATCTTTGCTAGGGGAATCTATTCTTTTCATACATTTGCTGACTCATTGCCTCCACACCATTCTACAGAAAGGTTTGATGCTCCTTAAAATGGTGGAGTCTAATGCAGACGATGCAGGAGCAGGAGTGGTGGGTCTCTGCTCGTCCACGGTTCCCAGCTTCCTCAGTATTTTCTTTTTTAAAAAATATTTTATTATACCACTGTTAGATATACAATTACAAGATGTCCATGTTTGAATTTTAGTTCTACAGTGTTCCAACACCCATCCCTCCACCCCTGCCCATCTCCCATCACCAATGTCCCCACCTCCCTCCCCCTCCTCTAGCCTCCTCCATGGCAGGTTCTTTATCTCCTTTCTCTCTCTTTTCTCTCTCCTTCTCACTTCCCTTTCTTACACATCGTAGAGTGTAATATATTCTAGAACATGATTGGTTCCACATCCGGACTTCCCCTCATCAGAACTCCACCTGGCTCATCCAGATCCACCCTGCAGCAGTCTTTTTTAAATCCAGCCCAGGTATGCTGGATCCAGAGACTCACAGACATGGGGCAGAGCTGCTACCAATCCGCCCAGCCACTCACGAGGCACCCGGGAGGGATGGCGGGTTCTAGCCCTGGCCCAAGACACCAGCAGAGCCTTGCAACAAGCCGGACGACCCCCCCCTCACTCCATGAGGGCCTCCATTTTCCACATCTGACTTCCCCTCATCAGAACTCCAGCAAGCAGACCAGCCTATCACAGCCTGGCTCGCGCGATTGCTTGTGGCCACACGGTTCAATAAATGCTGGATTTAGAGATGACTACAAGAGTATGCTACGGCAGAGCCTGGCAAGCTCTGCCACACGGCAGAGCCTGGCAAGCTACCCGTGTCATATTTGATATGCCAAATACCAGTAACTATTATAGATAGACCTAATTCCATGACCTGAGGGAATGGTTTGAGGCTCTTTATATTCCTGGAGCAAGCAGATGCCCTTGGGCTCTACTAGCATGAGACAGGACATATGGAGATGTTACTGGGGCCCACTTGAGCAAATTGATGATGAACGGGAAGACAGTGATACAGTGATTGGTTCCACTAGTTTGATGTACCGAGTCCAGATCACAAAAATGACAGCTATTATGGTGAGCGAGTATCATCCAGCTGCATCCAAGGCCCTACAGAGGTGATGGGTCTACTCCCAAAAATCCATCCTACCTCCTGGGAGCCTCATGGTCAGCTGAGCTAGGGGAGAGCCGGATGGCAGCTCTCCCCTCCTTGAGTCTGAGTCTCTGCATCATGGCCGAGAGCCCTGAGGCAGTTCATGGGCGGGCTACCAGGCCTCTGAGACGGGTCAGAGAGGGGAATGGGGACCCCAGTTCCATCTTCAGGACACCCGGTGACTTCCACCTCCGAGAGCCGCCTACCTAGGCTCAAACTCAGCTGCTCTGAGCTGGTCTTGAGATCAGCGTGGGTTCTGATGAGCTGTTGGGTTCTGACTGTGAAAATGGTGGCTATTATGGTGAGAGAGTCTCATCCAGCTGCTTCCGAGGCCATACAGAGGTGATGGGCCAACACCCAAAATCCATCTTGCCTCCTGGGAACCTCATGGTCAGCTGAGCTAGGGGAGAGCCCGATGGCAGTTCTCCCCATGCGCCTGAGTCTCTCATCTTTCTCTCTATCTCTATTTCTGTCTCTGTATTTCTCTTCTCCTACACCTTGTGACTTGCCTTAAGGTTTATGATGCAATTATCTATGTGTATATTCAGTATTGATTTCTAATGTGACATTATAGTTTCTCTTTCCCCATCAGCCTCCCCAATTTGTTACAACTACAATGATTATTATGTTGTACAGATGTGAAAAGATCCTGGGAAGGACCTGGTCCCAGCCTACTTTGTTATCTAAGCCTCTTGCGCAACTGCACACTATTCTTCCTATGTCAGACCATCCACCATTCCGGGCCCAAAGGGAAGAGCCCTAAGGGTGTAGACAACCTATCTCCTGTCTGCCACCTGCCAATGCATCCGGGCACCACAGCCACACCTGCAACACCTCGAGGGGCAGGTGGCCCAAGTATTTTCAAGAATGAAAAGATTGAATTATAAAGATGCTCAGAATTAGGGTTATTGAAAAGTAGAAAAGTTTATTTGAAAGTAAATACAATTTTTCTTTTTTAATAAAAGTACATAAAATTTCTTTTAATAAAAGGTAATAAAAGTTTATTCAAGAGAAAGGAAAAGGAACTCCCCAAGTGGGGAGCAACTTACTGTAGCACTAAGTTAAAAGGGATTTTGTGTAGGCTTTTTAAAGGCTTTGTGTTTCCTACCAGTTGGCAAGTGTTTACAGGGGATGCAGGGAGATTACAGGGTTGTCTAGTTGGTCTAAATCTCTCTGGACATTATTCTCTGGACATCTTAGTCTCCTTGTTGTCCTAGGCTTCAGGACAGAGTTCTAAAAAGTCCTGGGAAATTCAGGGGATGCTGAGACAGGACCTTGGGAATGAAATGCAGGTTAGGTCGATGGGGGAGAGATGGAATAGCTGGTAAGGGGAAAATGCGGCTTCCTCTTTCAAGACCATTAGACAAAGTCTAATATAGAAGGGCCTTAGGGGAAAACACTGTTCACAGAGTCCCAGAGGGATGTGGCATGGATTCTGTCCCCTGAGACCTTAAAGAGTGTGACAGGGGCCGGAGCTATAGCCCAGCGGGTAGGGCATTTGCCTTGCACGCGGCCGGCCTGTGCCTGCCCGGGTTCGATCCCTGGCATCCCATATGGTCCCCCCGAGCACCGCCAGGAGTAATTCCTGAGTGCAGAGCCAGAAGAAACCCCTGAGCAATGTCGAGTGTGACCCCAAAAAAGCAAAAAAAAAGTGTGACAGGCTGGGAATTCTAACAGACCCATCTGGAGCAATGCAGGGAGGGTCAGTGTCCTGGGCTGGCAAGAACCAAATACTCCTAGATGGGGTGAGCTCCCCATAAGGCGGTGCACGAGAAAGGTCTCAAGTGAAGGAATTTGGTGGTGTGCAACTAAATCCTAGATGGCTGTCCTAGATGATAGCAACTCGGCCCTGAGATTGCTTGCTCATGCCTAGATAATCAGGTTGAAATGCTGGTCAAGAGAGAAACCAGGCTGTTTCTTAACTGACCTCTGATCTGTGGCCAGTTCTTCTCGGTTATGTCATGATGTCCATCCCATGGCCTCAAGGAACCTCTTTCCATCTTGCCTTCTGTCCCTCTGCTCTTTCAGCACACCTAGAGGGCAGGGCCAGGAGTGATGCTCCTTACACGGCACTAAAATTAACGTGGAGGCAAAGATGGAGGGGTGTGGGTCAAGAGGAAAAGAGGAAGGGAGGGTGGACAGAGGAAGAAGTAAACAGCTAGAGCCAAAGACATACTGATTTCCCAGTGTTTTACAGAAGACAGATGTAATGTATACAGAGTGATAGAATGTATTTTGTTTTCTTGGTGGCACTCAAAAATACTAATCCATTCAGCTCATTGAACTCCTTGAAATAATATTTTAAAAATCAATTCTGGTATTTTTTATCACCATATCAATGACTGACTTCCAAAGATTTATTTCCATTGTCTTGTGTAAGTGCTTGATCAAAATATACATTTTGATAGTATTGACATCAGGGACGCCGTTGGTGTCAAATGAATGACTGATTGTGCTCCCTGACTTCAGATCTGCATGTGCCGTATGGTCCCTGGTTGCTTTTTTTTGTTCATAATTATCTTACCATATCCAGAGCTCTTAAAGAAAGGGATTGCATAGCAAAAATTAACTTTGTAATTTCTAGCTTTATGGAACATCAGTCCAGTATTTCATAATTAAAGCAGAGGGAGCTGCCTCTTTCCTACCTTCTTTGCTTTCCTTTTGACACTCTGGGGCCACATCGAACAGAGCTCAAGACTTACTCCTAGTTCTGCACTCAGGGTTCACTCCTGGCAATGTTCCTGGGCCATCTGCTGATCTGGGGATGGAACCTGGGTATGCCCCATGCTGAACAAGGCCTTCCCTGTTGTGCTATCTGTCCAGCTCTCTCTTTTCTAGTTAGAGTTTGGGGTGGTGGCATCTCTGATTCCACTCTTTGAAATTCCATAGCAGTGCATGACTGGTGGAATACGGGCAATGATTCCAAGTGCTCTACTGATCCTGAGTAGAGTGCACGGAGTCTGACAGGTAGGTCCCAGTTCACTTTGGCTTTCCTACCAGTCCAGCACCCCAGTCTCTATATTGCCCTTCTTGGCTCCTCATGGGCCTTCTGGCTGGGGTGGGAGGGGGAGTCAATTTGCCTAATTGACAGGAATACTCAATGTTGGGGTGTGAGGTCTTCTATACAATGATCAGGCGCTGTTCAGTTGATTCTCAGTCAGCCAGGTCAGCAGTGCCTGGTAGCCTAGGGACCGACCCCCTTGCTGCTGCCTGAGGACCCCCAGGGATCTCCAGGCTTAAGGAGCCTTGCAGTTCCGGGGTCCAGTGGAGTAACTGCAGGCCAGGCAGCCCCTGAATGCTGCTTCTTCAGTGCACCGTGTTTTAAATAGTGCTTTCTGTTTCAGTAGAGGAAGCGGCAAAATCATGTTCAGACACAAGGTGCAAACTAGGAGAACTGTGCAAATGGGTGTTTGAGCCAGGGTCTGAACTTCAGAGCTCTCGAACAGGGACATGGAGAGGCTGCAGGACCTGCTGACCGGCTCTGGCCCCAGCACTTGGAGAATCAGGGTACCCAGTGTCTCTGCTCTCACAGTTTCTTCTCTTGTGTGATGTGTCTGTGCCTTGTAGTTTCCAGAAGAACCTGGAACACTCTCCATGGGAGAACTGGATGGGTGAGGGAGTGTGGGCACACTGGAGCCCAGGTTCTGCTGAGGAGGTCATCAGCTCTGTGTGCTCCTTCCTGCACCAGGAAACCTGTGCTGATGCCTCGACCACCTGCCTTGGCCCCCAATAGTGGGCAGGCAGGGCTGGGGACTGGGCCACACAGGTGCCCTGCACTGCCCTGTGGAGATCCCCCAACCTTGTTCTTTTTCTCTGAGGTGGCCCCTGCTCGTATCCCAGCTGGTGGCAGAGTGTGAGGGGAGAGAGACAGTGTGTCGTTGTGTGAACTCTGGGGCTTCTGGAGCAGGGCATGAGGGACGGAGGACTGCACACAGGCATGTGTTTCCCCCGCCCCAAGACCCCAACGTCAGGCTGGATGCCGCTGTTTTCCTTTTGCATGACTGTGAGTCCTGTTCAGTGAGTGGCACCAGGGCTTAAAGAACCCGATGGTCAACAGTCAGGGGCAAAACTGAGTGTGGAGAACTTACAGATGGGGCAGGGCAGGGCTGGCTGGACTAGCAGAGCTGGCCAAGAAAGGAGAAGAGCCTCATGAGTGGAGCCTGTGGCCGGGGTTACAAAGGAGCTTGACACCATCCAGGGGCGAAGGACAGAGCAGCGCCCAACAGGGCCAGGAGGAGGCTCCGGGCATGACAAGGCTGTACAGGGCATGAAGGTCAGTGGCCACACTTATGGGATGGTTGCCAGTGTGTCCAGCAGCTGAGTGCTTTGCACTCACATGTGGCTATCCCAGGTCAATGCTGCAGAGGGCTGCTTCCTCTGATTTGGCATTTCCCCGGAAGTCTCTGCCCTCTCCACTGCCAGAGCGCACAGACCTCCCTCCCTCTGCCACCCTCCTTCCCGATGACCCTACTCATCTCCAGGGGAGCCAGTGCTTCATTCCTTTCCGCCACACCCAACAACTGGTCCTGTGGTACACCACCCTGCATTGCTGATGGGGAGGTCTGGACCCCCACCGCCTGTCTACTCACTGTGTGCGTCTTCCCGCTCACCCTCCCATACTCCTTCCTTGCTCTTCTTTCCTTCCTTCCTTTCTTCCTTTCTTCCTGTCTTTCTTCCTTTCCTCTCTCCCCTCCCCCTTCCTCCCTCTCTTCCTTCTTTCCTCCCTCCCTCCCTCCCTCCCTCCATCTTCCTTCCTTCCTTCCTTCCTTCCTTCCTTCCTTCCTTCCTTCCTTCCTTCCTTCCTTCCTTCCTTCCTTCCTTCCTTCCTTTCCTTCCTTCCTTCCTTCCTTCCTTCCTTCCTTCCTTCCTTCCTTTCCTTCCTTCCTTCCTTCCTTCCTTCCTTTCCTTCCTTCCTTCCTCCTCTTCCTCCTTCCTCTCCTTCCTCCCTTCCTCCCTTCCTCCCTTCCTCCCTCTCCCTCCCTCCCTCCCTCTCTCCTCCCTCCCTCTTCTCCCTCCTCCCTCCCTCCCTCCCTCCTTCCTCCCTCCTTCCTTCCTTCCCTTCCTTCCTTCCTTTCCTTCCTTCCTTCCTTCCTTCCTTCCTCCTCCTCCCTCCCTCCCTCCCTCCCTCCCCTCCCTCCCTCCCTCCCTCCCTCCTCCCTTCCTTCCTTCCTTCCTTCCTTCCTTCCTTCCTTCCTTCCTTCCTTCCTTCCTTCCTTCCTTCCTTCCTTCCTTCCTCCCTCCCTCCCTCCTCCCTCCCTCCCTCCCTCCCTTCCTCTCCTCCCTCTCTCCCTCCTTCCTTTTGAGACCACACCCAGTGGTACTCAGGGTTTACTGTCAGCTCTGTGCTCTCGTGATCACTCCTAGCCATCTCAGGGTACCATGTGTGCTGCTGAGGATTGAACTCAGGTTGACAGAATGCAAGGCAACCACCTTCCCCACTGTACTATCTCTCCAGTCCGAATGTTCCTTTTCAAAGCAGCTGCCTTAACTGTGCCCAGTTCTGATGTCATAGAGATGCATATGACAGGCCATCCAGTGGGGTGGGGGATGGGTCTGGGTGATGGGAAAGAAGGACCACTCTGTCCACGACAGGGCAATGTTCAGGCCATTCCTGGCTGCCAGACAGCTCAGAACAGCCCATGGTTAACCTGCACTGTCCCTGCCCGCCTGTGGCACCAAGGGAAGTGGGAGACTCTGGAGCATGTAATTAACTTCACATCTGAGAAGTTACCACTGCATGTGTCCATGCCATGGCTGCTCAGGGCTGAACCCTCCCATGTGGCCATGATTCTGTGCCCAGGTCCCTCAGGGCCCCTGGACCACTGCCAGTTCCCACCTGCCCCGCAGATGAGGCTCTCCTCCTCGGGTGCTGTAATTCCAGTGAAAGCAGCTTTTTACGAGCAGGGTTCGGCGGAGGCGGCTGCATGGCCCGGATTGCAGGCTGCGGAATTTCTATTTTCAGAGCCGGCGGTCGCGATGGGAATCTCTTTTTTCCTGGCTCGTTCCCTGTCTGCTGAATAAAAATTCTCCACACAGTGATGGTTAAAAAACATCAATTAACTCTAAAACAATTATTATTTTTTGAAATGCCATTTTATAAATGTAATAACACGACACAATAATCCAGGGTTATTTAACAGAGCATTTACCGTGAAAACAATCATTATTCTTTAAACGCAGTAGACTCTAGAAACCTCTTAACATTTAATGGCAAGTGAGGCAGAAGCAATATTGTCAGAAATGCCACATCCGCTCACAGATCACCCAGAGGATGCGGGGCCAGGCCCTGCCCATGATAGCCGCTCCCTGGGCATGCTGGGGCCACTCCAGCTCCCTGGCAATAAGAATTGCCGCGGACATGACAAACTGAGGACTGGGAGAAGAATCCTAGGAAACTTGCCCATGTGGGCCACAGACCAGGAGAGAGGCTCTTCCAGCTAATTCCTGGGCCTGGCCACTCAGGGAGGTTCGCACAAGTGTTCCTGGATGTATCTTGCAGGCTGTTATTGTTTACTATCTGCCAGTACCGCTGGGCCACAGGAGCAAGAAGTTCCCCTGTGAGACTGTGGCCCCTGTCTGAAGTAGCTGAGTAGCAAACTCGACTGAACGTAGAGATACTCCAGGAGCTCAGATCTTCTGGAAGGTCTCAATGCTCCACAGCGCCTGCTGGTGCCTGAAGCTATGAGCAAACTGCTGGGTGGTTCCAAGCAAGAAAATTACCAAAGACGGCCACACCCCTACAGGGACTATGCAGTGACCGACATAATAGGGGGTGTTAACCTGAGATCCAGACTGTCCCCAAGCTCCTTGTGTCTCTGCTGGTCTCTGAGGGGTCTTGTCACTTGGAAGGAGAATGTTCAGGAAGGGAGCCATTGTGGGTTTTGGATGAGCACTGTCCACACTGGTAATCCTGGGGTTCGAAGGTGGGCGTGAGGCTTGTCTGGGGCCCGAGACTGGCCCCAGTGTTTGTCTCCGGGTGTCACCCTGCTAAGAGACCCCTGTGTCTTCATTGATGGTTACCGATACACAAAATCACATACACTTTTCATGTTTCTATGTATCACTGAAGTCTTTGAAATCAAGTATCCTCTTGCCTCTGGGTTTAAGTGAAGAACTCAACTGTCTGCCGAGAATCAATGGCTGGACCCTGTCTGCTCCCTAACCTGGTCAGACACAGGAACTCTGAAGGTAAGGTCTGGTGTGAGGACCCCATCCTATTAGAGGGCTCTACCAAAAGTCTGCTTAATAGAGGTCATCTTTTTTTTTTTAACATTTTATTATACCACCGTGAGATATACAATTACAACGTTGTTCACGCTTGGAGGTTTCGGGTCACACAGTAGTTCCAGCACCCCGCCTCCACCAGTGCCCATCACCCACCACCCATGTCCCCAATTCCCTCCCCTCCCACGTCCTGCCTAAATGGCAGGTTCTTTATCTCCTCTCTCAATAGAGGTCATCTTAATAGAATCTTATTTGCAGGATGTTGAGGTTGTTTTGTGGAGGGGGTTGGGCTACACACTGCAGTGCTCAAGACTTACTCCTAACTCTATGCTCAGGGTTTCCTCCTGCTGGGCTCAGGAACCATGTGTGGTACCTGAGATTGAATTCAGGTTAGCATCATTGAACCCCACACTGAACTACTTGCCCAGTTGGCGAAGAATTTCTGGAAGTAGCTCCAGGTGCTTGGGAGCCTCCAGGTGACTGAGGTCAAAAGGCTGGAAGTCAAAAAGGGGCAGTATAGCAAGTAAAGTTCTTGTCTTATAAGTTTATGGTACCCACTGTAGTTCCCTAGCCCTGCCAGGATTGGCCCCTGAGCACAGATCCAGGAGTAAGCCCTGAGCTGGATGTTCCTTGTTCCATGGAGACAGAGGGAAAGAGGGTGGGGGTGGGCGGTAGGGAGAAGGGAAGAGGAGAGCATGGTGTATTAAAGTCACGCTTTTAGGGCTGTATTTCAAGAAACCTTTCCAAAACCCAGCGGTTTCATGCTCACAGTCTGAAGCGCTCCTTGTACAGTGGAACATATGGGCATTTGAGAAGTTGTGAAAGGCTATGAATGCTAAAATGTGCAGCATTAATCACATTCGGGCCCGTTGATGGAGCATTGGTGGGAGAGCAGGCAGCAACTCCCTGCCCCGTATAAGCTTTGTGCATGTCACTCTCAAAACAACCTCAGCTCTTTTTTCTTTTTTTCAACCTCAGCTCTTGTCCCATTACCCAGACATCAGAGATTACGGCTGAGACATATTTGAGAGCATATGCAAGTTTATGTTGCAAAAAAAGCACTAGAGCTCAGATTTATATAAAAAGAAAACAGTTCATCTGACCCAAATTTCTACTCAAAAATAAATAAAGCCTCTTCAGAGATGGAAAACAAGCTGTAACACATGCTGTGCAGTGAGACCCTGGGTGTGTCTATAGCACCACATGGTCCCCAGGAAGGGAGCCCTGGGGCCCTGTGACAATTGGGTGTGAACTCCCCACAAAAAATAAAAAATATAAGACCTCAAATCCTCTACATTAGCAAGTTTCCATTGAGATCTTTCTGTCTTGAAATCCGTTTGCTAATTTTGTATCCCAGTGACCTTCACTCAGCCTTTTCTCTGGAAATTCACCTTTTTGCCTATGGTTTAGCCTGGCATGCTGGATTCAGAATTACTTAGGGCTTCCCAGCCCTGTGTCTGATTGCAGTGAGATAGGGAAGCGGATTGATAAATGCCCTGAGCCTCGGTGTCACTCGTGAATGGCCCATTATTTGCCCTGCTGGCTTTCTCGGGGTGCTGGTCCAGCTGGGAGCCAAGGTTCTAAGGAGAAAGGGTGCAGTGGTACCAAGGGCATTCACCTTGAGGGGTGGGCAACAGGGGGCTTAAAGTCTCAAAAAATTCTCTAATTGTTGAATGTTGCCAAAGTCAGTGGAAGTTTTAACTACAGAGAAAATCCCCAATCCAATCTGATTTGCCCCTCTGAGGGGTTTCATGCCATGGGGTTCCTGACACAGCTCTACTTCTCCTCACCCCCAGACTGCAGGACAGTGGGGGGAGTGGCAAAGAGGGGGAGCAACAGCTAATTAGGTCAGGATCTGAGCCTGTGGCCAGCCAGCGCACAGCCTGATGGGGGGGGGGTGGGGTTCTCCCTCCTAAGTGCTTGTCCTTCTGCAGGCTTTTGCGGGCTTTCTTGCTTTTGAATTTATAGAACCATTAGCCCAGAATCCAAACAAAGCACCTCGTTTTAATAGCTTAGTCAGTAGGTGGTTCACCAACCATTTCAAAAACTAGAAGCAATCCCAAGTTCCCAGAGGAGCAGCAGTTGTTGTTTGGAAATAAGTCTCCAAATTGCATTTATTTCACAGCGGTCTGGGGGGTCACAAATGCAAGCGCAATGAGAAGTCTATTCAATTAGACAACCTCGATCAAAAGATATCTGTCAAGATGACATTCCATCTCAAGAATCAATTGGGGTGGAGAAATAATTCAGCTGCTGCTGTGGTTATTTCGGTTCAGTTTGTTATTATTACATTGTACAATCGGTGGGCTCCCTGAAACCAGCCTTCTGTGGGTCAGAGCTGAACATGGGTCAGATTGCAGCACCTACTCCTCTGTTGGGTTGGGGTGTCGCAGTGCAGGAGGGAGAGAAAGTGGCTGAAATTGGGACCGGGAAGATAGGATGGGGTTAGGGTGTGTATGATGTGCTCCCAACACTGGTTCCAACCCCCACACCACAAGCCCCCTGAGCTCTGCTAAGTGTAACCCTGCGCCCCCTAGACTGACAACATCATTGAACCCCCACAGTGAACTACTTGCCCAATTGGCCAGGATTTTCTGGAAGTAGCTCCAGGTGCCCTGACCACTGCTTGGGAGCCCGCAGGTGACTGAGGTAAAAAGGGGGCAGATGGGGACAAAGACACAGTATAGCAAGTAAAGTTCTTGTCTTATATGTTCCTGGTACCCTTGGTCTGTCCCCTAGTCCTGCCAGGATTGGTCCCTGAGCACAGATTCAGGAGTAAGCCCTGAGCACTGCTGGGTGTGGCCTCCAAGTCTCCCCAAATAAAGGGGGTTTATCAGGACCACGAGAATAGTTCTTTGGTCATGCATGCACAGGTCATGCATGCATTCTTGTTTGATGCCCTGCGCATCCCCACTGTGGCATGTGGCCTTGGTGGTCCCCAGCCCTGCTTGGCCATAGCATTGCCACATTGTAGAACATGGGCATCTGACTGGCTGGTTGAGTACCCCAGGAGTGCCTGCAGGCACTCCGAGCACTGATGTGTCCACGATGGTTTCCCACCATGTTGAGGTTCACTTCTCATATCCCTCCCCCTTCCCGCACGGCACAGGAGCACTGGTCTGGTTGTTGGCCAGTTCGGGAAGAAACTCCCAGTCAGGGTCGGCATCAGCCTCATCTGCATGGGCCATGCACTGATGATGGCATTCGATGAAGAGGGTTCTGGTTTCATACGTGCCACCTGCCAAAGACATGGTCCTGGGATGCCCTCAACTACCACTTCCTGTCACTCAGCACTACCAGAGAGATTGTTGTAGAAACCACTTTGGTTTTGATTGAGAAGAAACTCTAGATTCTGATCCCAGAACCCAGAGAGTGGGAGCATCTGTACTGTGAGTCCCACTGTGGGGCAGAGAGGGCCAGGACCTTTGGTGATGACCATGGAACTTCCCCTCGGAAAGGCTGGACTGTCACCCTCTGACACCTGTGTGTATAGGTGGCCAAAGTGCATGGCCTCCATGTCCAGCTTCACTTGCAGTACAAAAGAAACAGGGACTTACTGTAACCGGGCTGGGCTGAGTTAGCTTGAGACTCTTGAGGGCAGCCCAGCAGTCACATATAGTGGTGGTCATTTATCCGCTGCAAAATCACATACACATGAAGCACACATGCAAGCTTGTACATGCATGTGATGCTAGTACTCCCTTGCCCCTCCTTCTGCCCCCTGGTGGCTTATGTGAGGCAGAGAGGAGAGAGCATCCTGGGACTAGCTGGGAAGAGTGGGATTGATAAAGCCTATGACAAACCCCTGCATGGCACAGACCAGAAGTCCTGGCAACACCGGCTTAGGTAGCTGTCGAGTCACATCTGATGTCCACTTGCTCTGCATAACACAGGAGTTAATCTTCTCCACCTGCTTTCTTGGGGAGCCTTGACTCAGGCTGGAGCTAGGAACTGCTCTTTGCAGGGAAGGAAAGTCAGTCCTAGGCCTTACCCAGGTCTTTGAGGTCCTTTGCTTTTCTCTCTGAATAGAATTCCAGGAAAATACAAAACAGTAAAAAAAGACAGATGCTATTTGAGGGTTTTGAGGAAAGGAAGGAAGGAGAGAAAGAGTAATACTAGAAGAGAATGTGGGCGGGCAGAGCCAGAGCGATAGTACAGCAGGTAGGCTGTTTGCCTTGCACTGGCCAACCTGGGTTCGATCCCCAGCATCCCATAGCATCCCCTGAGCAACAACCAAGAGTAATTATTGAGTATAAAGATAGGAGTAGCCCTGAGCATTGCCAGCTGTGATCCAAAAAAGCCAAACAAGGAAGGGGCGGGAGAGAGAGATAGATAGACAGAGAGAGAAAGAGAGAGAGAGAGAGAGAGAGATGGGGAGACAGAGAGAGTGAGACAGAGAGTGAGAAAGACACAGAGAGTGACAGAGGGGGGGGCTTCTCCAAAGATAGAGGACATCATATCCAATCTCAACATTAGATATAAAAATATGAAAGTACACGTCTCCAGAGGGGGATGCGGGCGACATTTGCTGAGGCACAGGCAGGGTGCAGGCAGCATGTGTGCTCACTTCCTTTGTTCCAGTTGGCTTTACTAGGATTTCTCCCAACCTGCACCACAGGGGCTTCTACCTAGCTAAGAGTCCATTGCTAGGGTGGCTGCCAAGGGTAGAGTTGGGATTAGTTTATGGTCTTCTTTGAAATTCCCTTCCCCACCTTTCTTAGTACTGTAACTTCTCTTGGATGGGGTGATGGAGGTGGACCCCATGGGAGGCTTATGTGAGGTGGGAAGGGGAGAAAGATGGTCTGCTTTCTGCCCAGCTGCCTCTGCCACTCAAGATCCGCTGGGCAGACTAAGGGACTGATAAAGTTCTGCCATGAGCC
>JAJIBD010012892.1:0-45889 GCA_021461705.1 Cryptotis parvus | reverse complement strand
GAAATCGAGCCTGAGTTAATTGCATGCAAGGTATGCTCACTATACCCTACTATCTCTTTTTTTTTTTTTTTTTTTGGCTTTTTTTGGGGGGTCACACCCAGCAATGCTCAGGGGTTACTCCTGGCTCTGCACTCAGAAATTACTCCTCGCCATGCTCGGGGACCATATGGGATGCCGGGATCGAACCTGGGCCAGCACAGGCGCCGTGTGCAAGGCAAATGCCCTACCCGCTAGACTACTCTACTATCTCTTGAGCCCCACATTGAGTTACTTGGATATCTAATAAATTGGACCGGGAAGGAGTACATTTCTATATTGTTTTCTAAAGGAACAATGTGTATTTACTCTGGAGTTAATAAAAATTACTTTCTTTGGCAGAGTCAGTCGAACAGAACGTAGTGGAAGGTATGGTTCCATCATAGACAGAGATGACCGTGATGAGCGTGACTCCAGAAGCAGACGGAGGGATTCCGATTACAAAAGATCTAGTGATGATCGGAGGGGTGATAGATATGATGACTACGGGACTATGATAGTCCAGAGGTGAGTAGAAGTTGTAGAGAACCTCTAGGATTCTCGAGATGAGTATATTAGATGTGGAAATTTGGGGTTTTATATTCAAACCCTCTAAATTATGATTTTTTGTTGTTGTTGTTTTGGTTTGGGTTATATTGTTTTAGGGCCACACCTGGCTGTGCTCAGGGCTTACTCCTGGTTTTGCACTCGGGACTCACTTCTGGAGGGCTCAGGATACCATGTGTTGTTTTGTTTTGTTTTGCTTTTTTGGGTCACACCCAGCAATGCTCAGGGGTTTCTCCTGGCTCTGCACTCAGGAATTACTCCTGGCGGTGCTTGGGGACCATATGCTGGGCTATTGCTCTGGCCCTCAGGGTACGATATGAGGTGCCTGGGATTGAACCCAGGTTGGTTGCTTACAAGGCAAGTGCCCTACCCACTGTATTACTGCTCCAGCAAGTTTTGTTTTGCTTGGTTGTCACACCCACCTGTGTCAGTGCTCCTAGCTCTGCACTCATTCCTGGTGAGTTCTAGTGACCATATAGAGTGCCAGAAATTGAATCTGCGTTCGGCACATGTAAGGCAAATACCTTACCTACTGTACTATCTCTGGCCATGATTCGAACTGTTTTATATGTTGAGTGATAACACTAATATGTTGCGTACAATACGCCATGCACCAGCCTTCCTTTAAGCAGTTAACTATGTGACCTCATTTAGGTCTCACTACACCTCAGAAAACGGGCTGGAACAATAGCACAACGGGTAGGGTGTTTGCCTTGCACGGCTGACTCAGGTTCTATCCCCAGCCTCCCATATGGTCCCCGAGCACAGTAGGAGTAACCCCTGAGCATCACTGGGTGTGACCCAAAAAGAAAAAAAAGTATTCTCCTTCCCAGCGATGATGGCATATTAATATGCAACCATAAGACTAGGACAATGCTTTCAAAAAATTATTTTGGTTGCTTTTTATGCTTACTAGATAGGTACCACCATACAACTAATAAATCATCTACTAAAGCCAATTAGAGGGGAAAAATGATGGTACAACTGGTAGACATTTGCTTTGCATTCAACCAACCCGGCACCCTGTATGGTTGGTTCTCTGTGCCCCACCAGGGACCCCCACCCCCAAAAGAATTGTTTTTTTATTTTATTTATTTATTTATTTATTTATTTATTTATTTATTTATTTTGCCTTTTTTGGGTCACACCGCGAATGCTCAGGGGGCTACTCGCCTCTGCACTCAGGATTCTTTCTCAGGAATTACTCCTGGCGGTGCTCGGGGGGACCATATGGGATGCCGGGATTGAACCCAGGCCGGCAGAGGCCGGCCGCGCAAGGCAAATGCCCTACCCGCTGGGCTATCGCTCCGGCCCCAAAAAAATTTTTTTTTATAAATAAAACCAATTAGATACTGGTGGGGTACACACCGCACACACACTTCTTTCCCTATACATAGTTTTGGTTGGAGAAAATTGGAAAATGTGCTATCAATATAATTTTGCATGGTTTCCCTCATCTTCATGCATAATCCTCATACTATAACAGGTAGTGATTTTTTCATTGTTGGTGTATGTTAAACCTTTTTTTTTTTTTTTTTTTTGGGGGGTCACACCCGGCAATGCTCAGGGGTTTCTCCTGGCTCTGCACTCAGGAATAAACTCCCGGCAGTGCTCAGGGGACCATATGGGATGCCGGGGATCGAACCTGGGCCTGTATGGGCCGGCATAGGCCGGCTGTGTGCAAGGCAAAGGCCCTATCCGCTGGACCATCATTCCGGCCCTAAACCATTTTTCTAAATGAGGTGGTTGCTGCTAATTTTTTACTTCTTTAGAAAACACTACAGTGAAATCATCTTTGTGTTTAATTGTAATTTTTATTGTTAATCAGAGAGAACGGGAAAGAAGAAACAGTGACCGATCTGAAGATGGCTACCATTCAGATGGTGATTATGGTGAACACGATTACAGACATGACATCAGTGATGAGAGGGAGAGTAAGACCATCATGCTGCGCGGCCTTCCTATCACCATCACAGAGAGCGATGTAAGGGGAAACAAGTTCTCTTCAACGGTCTAGTAGGCACAGAAACTTTGAGCTTCTAGCATTATTTTCTTAAACTAGTGAAGTATATTTTGGTAGAGTTTTTGTTTTAGAGGTTTATTTAGGCTTTGAAATTCAACGTGTAAGTTCCTTAAGTAATAGGGAACAGATTTGTTCAGTAGATTTTAGATGTTAGTTCATATGTGTTAAATTAGTTACTGGTTGTTAAAGATATATCCATTAAAACACTTGTCAGTGGGGCTGGAGGGATATCTCAGGAATCTTGAACTGATCCAAGTTGACCATGTGATCCAATCCCTCCCTTCCCCATCAGGAATGAACCCTGAGCACCATATGTGGCTCAAAACACTACTTGTGACTTCTGTTTGTTTCCTATGTGGTTGTTGATGCACATCTTAATTTTCCCCATAATATCATAAATTTAGGGCTAGGGAATCCTTGATGGTTTGTTTGACGCCTTGGATTTTATCCCCAGCACCACAAAAAATGTGGAAGATAGGACACATACATTGTATGCAGAGTTCCCCAGGTTGACCCCTGGCATTGCATAACCCTCCAAGCATCATTGGGTCTGTCCCTTGAACCACTGCGCCTGAACAGTGCATTGCTGGACTCTTGCAGTTTTAACTGACAGTTATCAGTGGGGGGGGGGGTGGCTTTGGACTTCCCAAGCACTGCTTTTTGAGACTCCTCTCTTGCCTCTCTCACAGATACAAAACAGGCTTCTGAGTAAAGTGATCGTACCTATTCTCAGTCCTTGAATGTAGGAAACTGTTCCATAAACATTGATGAAATGAGGGCGGAGGAATAGCCCAGCGGGTAGGGCGTTTGCCTTGGCGCGGCCGGCTTGTGCCGGCCTGGGTTCGATCCCGGCATCCCATTTGGTCCCCGAGTACCGCCAGGAGTAATTCCTGAGTGCAGAGCCAGGAGTAACCCCTGAGCATCACCGGTATGACCCAAAAAAAAAAAAACCATTGATGAAATGAATGGTTTTTTTTTTGGGGGGCAATGCTCAAGGGTTACTCCTGGGGCTGCTCAGGGAAGCATATGGGATGCCAGGATCAAACCCAGTTTGGCCGTGTGCTGTGCTATCAGTCTGGCCCCCGAATGTGAGGTTTTAAAAATATGCTCTTGGGGCGGAGTGATAGCCCAGCGGTAGAGCGCTTGCCTTGCACACGGCCTGCCTGCGCTGGTCCGGGTTCGATCCCCGGCATCCCATATGGTCCCCCGAGCACCGCCAGGAGTAATTTCTGAGTGCAGAGCCAGGAGTAACCCCTGAGCATCGCCGGGTGTGACCCAAAAAAAAAAAATAAATAAATAAATAAATAAAAAATAAAATAAAAATATGCTCTTTTCCCCATGCCTTTTTTGGGTCACACCTGGTGATGCTCAGGGGTTACTCCTAGCTCTGCTTACAGAATTACACTCGATAAGGGATGCCAGGAATTAAATGCAGATTGGCCACGTGCAAGGCAAACGCCCTACCCACTGTGCTATCTCTCCGGCCCCCTTAAAAATATGCTTTTGAGGGGCTGGACTGATAATGGAGTAGGTAGGGCATTTTTTTGCATGCAGCCGACTTGGGTTCATACCCTACCACCCCGTATGATCTTCTCAAACCTGTCAGCAGTGATTCCTGAATATAGAGCCAGGAGTAAGCCCTGATCCCCACTGTGTATGGCCCAGAAATAAAGTGTGCTTTTGAAGATGAAATGCACAGTATTGTGTGTATTAGCATCTACTATCTTGGAATATTCAAAGTAACATTCTAACTGGTTTAGTGAATTTTAGATAAAACTGAAAACAGGTATTGAATTTCCACCGCTTTGACCTAAAAACATCCAAAGTGACAAACAAAATAGAATATTTGGGGCTGGAGCAATAGTATAGCTGGTAGGGTGTTTGCCTTGCACATGGCTGACCTGGATTCAATCCCTGGCATCCCATATGGTCCCCTGAGCACCGCTAGGAGTAATTCCTGTGCACAGAGCCAGAAGTAAACCATGAGCATTGCCGGGTATGACCCAAAAAGAAAAAGAGAATGTCTGAGTTAATAGTATATAATCCCCAGGTTAGAGCAATAGTATAGTGAGTGAGGTGCCTTGCACATTGCCAGCCTGGGTTCAATTCCTGGCTTCCTGTATGGTCTCCTGAGCACTACCAAGAGTGATCTCTGAGCATAGCCAGAAGTATATCCTGAGGTTCTCTTGGTGTGACCCAAATACCACAACCACACCAAAAAAATGTAGGATCCCATTATTTATGATCTGCACATCCGCTCCACTGTGTTGTTTGTTTGTTTGTTTTGGCTTTTTGGGTCAAACCCAGCAATGCCCAGGGGTTCCTCTTCACTGTGACTGAGGAATTACCCCTGGCAGTGCTCGGGGACCATATCGGATGTCAAAGATCAAATCTGGGTCAACCACATGCAAGGCAAACGACCCTCCTGTGCACTGTTATGGTAGAGTGGTTCAGACCGATGAATCCTGCCTAGAAAAAGCTTATGGATGAATTCAGTCATGTAAAACTTAAAGCTTATCTGCTGCTTATAGGTCAGCAGATGGTGAAGACAGTGTATGTAAAAGGGATCAGTATAAGAAGGGGTACTACAGAATGACTCGAAGCTTATGGGCAGTTAATAATACAGATTAAGGGCCGGAGTGATAGCCCAGCAGGTAGGGCGTTTGCCTTGCACGGCGGCTAGCCCATGCCGGCCCGGGTTCAATCCCTGACATCCCATATGGTCCCCGAGCACCGCCAGGAGTGATTCCTGAGTGCAGAACCAGGAGAAACCCCTGAGCATTGCCAGGTGTGACCCAAAAACACACACACACAAAAAAAAAATGATAATAATACAGATTAAGGAAAGGTTCCATAGAGAAATTAGTTGAGGATAAAAATGGGGCCTGAGGGGGCTGGAGCGATAGCCCAGCGGGTAGGGCATTTGCCTTGCACGGCCGGCCCATGCTGGCCTGGGTTCAATCCCGGCATCCCATATGGTCCCCCGAGCACCGCCAGGGGTAATTCCTGAGTGCAGAGCCAGGAGTAGCCCCTGAGCATTGGCGGGTGTGACCCAAAAAAGCAAAAAAAAAAAAAAAGGGGGTCTGAGGGGCCAGAGCGATGGCCCAGCAGGTAGGGCGTTGCCTTGCACGTGGCGGCCCATGCCAGCCCGGGTTCGATTCCCGCCATCCCATATGGTCCCCCGAGCACCGCCAGGAGTAATTCCTGAGTGCAGAGCCAGGAGTAACCCCTGAGCATCTTCGGTGTGACCCAAAAAAGAAAGAAAAAAAAAATGCTCTAAACCACTGTGCTATTCTTTTAGGCCTACACATTTGTCTTTACTCTGTTGCTAAACATGAACTTGAATTATGTGGTGGACTTCAGTTGCTCGAAACAGTGTTTCTCATACTTTCTGTAAATAGATATAATAGATGCTACTTATATCTGAATATAATATAGAGTGGTTGTTATGAATACTGAAAATTGCTCTAGGATAAAAAAGAATTTGTCTTGTTAGGTTCCTATAAACCTGTTTTCATCAATAGTATAAAACTCGTTTTATGTGTTATTTGACACAGCTTATTTATACTTGTGGTTGAATCAATGACATTGAACTTGTAGCCAGCAATACTATAATTTATACTTGGATTAAGCTATTCTGACATACTTTCTCTATAAGGGAAATCTCAACCTGTGCTTAGGGAGCAGTATCTAGTATTTGGGGCCTTTATTTTGGGGCTGTATGCAACAATGCTCAGTGGACTACTGAGTGTATTTTTTTTTTTTTGTTTGGGGATGGGGGGTTGGGCGCCCCGTTCTTGGGCGTGGGTGCGGAGCGCCCCGCCCCGGGCCCCTCTTTGAAAGCCAGTAAGTAGGTACTCAGGTACAATATGAGCCAGCAATTGAATAAAGACTCCCACATGGAAGCAGTGCTCCAGCTCTTTGAGTTCTCTCCATAGTGCCTTGGAGAGTCTTGTTTGTTTCTGTTTTGGGACCACGGCTGGAGGTACTCAGGGGTTACTCCTGGCAGTGTTAGGGGAACCATAGGGATGCCAGGGATTAAATCTGGCAAGGTTTTTTTTTTCCTCTTTTTTGGGTGACACCCAGCGACGCTCAGCGGTCTCTTAGCTCAGGAATTACTATTGGTGGTGCTCAGGGACCATATAGGATGCTGGGGATCAAAGCCGGGTTAGCCGTGACATCCAACCAACTGAGCTATCCGCTCCGGCCGCTGAACTTGGCAAGGTTTAATGCAAGTCAGGTCTTGCAAGTCAGGATAAGATCTATGGAGCCCTGACCCTTGAGAGTTTTAACCAGAAAAGTCAGAAACAACATTCAAAAATGTGAAAACCTTTGCACTAAGCATACTTTATAATATGGTGGCTAAGGGCCATGGCTGTAGCTCTACGATAACGTGCCAGTCTTCCCATGTATGATTCCATAGTTAGATCTCCAGTTGGGGACTGAGGACCCCCAAACTAAAAAGAAGCTATAGAGGGGCCGGAGCCCAGCGGGTAGGGCGTTTGCCTTGCACGCGGCCGGCAGAGCTGGCCTGGGTTCGAGTCCCAGCATCCCATATGGTCCCCAAGCACCGCCAGGAGTAATTCCTGAGTGCAGAGCCAGGAGTAGCCCTTGAGCATTGCTGGGTGTGACCCAAAAGAGGCAAAAAAAAAAAAAAAGCTATACAATATGGAAGCAGAAACGAAACAGCATTGCATCAGCCTAGAAGTTATTGGCGCCAAAGTGACAGTACACCTGGCAAGAGAGTTTACTTTGTACGCAGTTGACTCTGGTTTGATCCCTGGCATTCCATATGGCCCCCTGAGTGTACCAGAATATGCTTTGAGCACTTAGGTGTAGCTCAAAAACAAAGGTGATAAAGTCGCAAACTAGAAGAGTAGAACTGGGTAAAGCTCTTGCCTTCTATGTGACCAACTGAGTTCGATCCCTGAAACCCATAAGGTCCCCTCTAGTGTGTTTTTTGCCATTATCTGTTGCAAAAAGGGCTTTTTGTCTCCTGTGTCCTGTCAAGAATTTCTTCTGGGTTCAGGTAATATTAATGTTTATTTATTCTTAAATACCTTATAGCTTTGTTAATTTTCAGAATGACTTGAAATCTTTGTCCTCTTTTGAATCTTATATTTATGACCAAAGGAAATTTTTATGGAAATTATGCCTTTAATATTGTTACATAAATTTTTCTGGAATTGTTTCCCTTTTTTGGTACTTTGGTGAGTTTATAATATCCTGAGTCTGCATTGTCTTAGTGGGATTATTTGTAGCTGAAACCTTAATTCTGAATGTGTGAAACCCTGTGCAGATTCGAGAAATGATGGAGTCCTTTGAAGGCCCTCAGCCTGCGGACGTGAGGCTGATGAAAAGGAAAACAGGTGAGAGCTTGCTTAGTTCTGCTGTTCTGGTTCTTTTCCCCATTCCCACCTCAGCCCCTAAAGAACGTCCTGATATCCCCAGTCTTCAAGCACATGAATTCAGAATGAAAGGTTTGCCATGGCTAAGGAATGTGACTCTTTGAAACCGATTTTAGAGAGCATCTGAGGACTTTTTTTTTTTAACTCTGTTTTTAGGGACTTTTTTCCTTCGGTAAGTGGTGATTTATAAACTCCTTGTTTGACTGTAGTCGGTTGCATGGTTACTTTTTAAACGTGGAATCAAAATCAAGTGACATTTAGTTCAGGCGGCTTGGTTCCTTGCCATGGCAAAGTATCAAGAAGATCCCCAAGTCAAGTCACATTTGTAAAGCTGCTTCCCAATTGGCTTTGTCACGCAGTGTTGAAGCAGTGGGAGAGAGATTCACCTGTTATAAAGGAACTGACTAACACGAGTATCCCGTCTATATCTGAATGCTGTCTCTAGGTGTAAGCCGTGGTTTCGCCTTCGTGGAGTTTTATCACTTGCAAGATGCTACCAGCTGGATGGAAGCCAATCAGGTTGCTTCACTCACCAAGTCTAGATATTCATGAAAATGGAACAAGTCTGTACAATTTAAAAAAAAAGGTTGAAGGAGTGGTTTGTTCCAAAGGAGTGACTTTAAAAAGAAAAGCTTTGTATATATTAAAATTGGTACTATGCAATAAGTACTGTACCAAGAATTGCATTGCAGAATTTGCTCTGCTTTTGAACATGGCTACCTTGCAGGGCTTTGTTAACCACTGACTCCTATGTGGTGATATTTGGGACACCTTGAGGTTCTCTTTTTTCCTGCCTGATCATGTTCCTGTTCATTATGCCTATTGAGAGTGATTTTAGAATATCCAACTCTCAGTTTTAATGGTTGAGAATTAATGAAAGCAGATACAGGCATTTTATAGTTAACTCCTTATTGTGGAGACCACAAGTCTCCTAAAAGTTTAATTGCTCACCTCGGTCTTTTGAGAACTATTTGAGACCTAGAAAAATTTATGAACAATATCTTTAATGAGATTAGGAACCAGTCTCCCCAAGAATGCCTTTTATAGTCTGTTTGGAGCAAATCATTAAAGATTCTTTGGTATTGACTGAAGTGTTCTTCAGTTTGTCTGTAATGTTTAGAACTTGGCATTTAAATAATGTTTTTTGCCTGAACTCCAACATGCTGAATGCCTTAACCAAGTGCGTTCTGGGAAGTTGACTTACCTCAGCTCATGTTGTTTTTAAAAAGCAACATTATGTTTTGTCACCCATACATATGAGTCTTGGCAATATATTTATATTGACATTTATAATAAGACTACTAATGAATGACAGTATCGTTTTAATTTGTTAGATTTTTGAGCCTCTTATTTTAATCCAAAGGTGACAATGCTATGAAAGTAGAGCATGTTTTATGCTATGGCACCATCCTAGTAATGAATTCATAAGATTGACAAGCTTCAAGTGAGCACTTGTTTTGATGCAGTAGATATGTCAGGATGACTTGCCCAGGAGTGTAAAACTCCTAAGAATTTAAAGCCTGTGAGACATTTTTTAAATTCCACAATTTTAATGTATACAAAGCTGTATTAATATGTAATACTTCATTACAGTTCAAATTCACTCCAGAAATAAAAGGACTATAGGATTAGGGACTCAGTGATAGTTTGAAGTCTCCCCAGCACACATCCCTCCTAGTGGGATGGTTTGTTGACATATAGCCCAGCTTCTTTATTTTTGCTTCTGTACATCACAGTGAGTGGTTGACCCTTTTGACCAGACATGCAGTCTTGCATTTAGATATTGCAGTGACAACATTCACAGCATGTCTTAACTTCCAGGAATTGCAAGAAACAGATTGTTAACAGTATGTATGTTAGAGGGATTAGGCTCCCCTTTAAAACCTGGATATCTAACCTACTTAAATCTGTTCTGATAGTGTCAATTCCCTACTTCCTCCCTAACCCTCTCCCTCAGAAGGGGGAAAACAAAACGAACATCAACAACAACAACAACAAAATAACGTGCTTCTGTTTAATGAAGACTCTTTGGGGGCAGGTGCTGGGTATACTTTTGACTAGATTGGATCATCTTGGATTTAAATTCCTTTAAGTCACATGAGTGAGTTAAAGATGTTGGTATAGTATGAACTTTCCTTACCCCGAAGAAACTTCATTGACCTGGTTACTCGTCTTGAAGAGAGTACCATCAGTTTCGGTGAAAAACACATCTTTCACTAAGGACTTTACATGGTTAAAATTGACAGGAACAAATCTCAATTAACTGTTTTGTAGAGTCGATGGCATTCAGAATAGTCCCTCTTGAGAAAAACTTGTAACCAGATTCCCTTTTAAAATGAGTTGTCCTCTACCTGACCCCGACTGGACATATCCTGATGCAAGGGAAAATAAAAAGGCTTTTACTTGGTGTGAGGATGGGGGAAAAAGTGAAGCAAAGCCCAAGGAAACTGCTAAGGGCTTATGTAGGAGGCAATCTCAGAACTGGGAGAGTTGTATCTTCTGCTTTTTGAAATAAGAATGTCACTCTCAGGCAGCCTGTCAATGCTGAAATGTTAGGACTTCTGTCTCTGCTGGAGACACGGCCTGGTGCATGTCAGCGTTTAGTGTTTGGCAGCTTTCTCAGCACTCCCTGACTCCGTTTACCTTTACTCCGCATCCCATTCTCTTACTGCCTATCTGAAGGATTGGATGGGCAGAGTATAGGTGGCGGTGGTTGGTCCCTCCCCCGTATGTTGTCCATTTAATTCCAGAGCACTGATTTTTCGAAGTGTGCTCTGCCCTGGGAAAAATGGACACATGTTCCTCACAATAGGAATAACTAATTAACTTCTTTTTCACAGAAAAAGTTGGTGATTCAAGGAAAGCACATTGCAATGCATTATAGCAATCCCAGACCTAAGTTTGAAGATTGGCTTTGTAACAAGGTGAGCATGTTTTTTGTTTAACCACACAAAGAAACACAAATCACAAATCAAAACACAAAACACAAATCAAAGTACAGAATCACCAGCTTTTAACCTAAGGCAATTTTTATGCTTTTGACTTTCTTTGGATCCTTCTACATAGATATTAGAGGACAGAATAGATAGAACAGAGGGCTGGAGCAATAGCACAGCAGGTAGGGCGCTTGCTTTTTGCACATGGCCAACCCAGCTTCAATCCCCAACACCCCTTATGATTCTCTGAGACTGTCAGGTTTAATCCCTGAGCATAGAGCAAAGAGTTAGCCCTCAGCACTGCCTAGTGTGAACCAAAGAAATCCAAAAAAAGTACATGGAACTCTAGATTTTTTTTTTTTTTTTTTTTGCTTTTTGGGTCACACCCGGCAATGCTCAGGGGTTTCTCCTGGCTCTGCACTCAGGAATTACTCCTGGCGGTGCTCGGGGAACCATATGGGATGCCGGGATCGAACCCGGGCCGGCATGAGCCGCCTACGTGCACGGCAAATGCCCCTACCCGCTGGGCTATCGCTCCGGCCCCATCTCTAGAAATTTTTAGTCCAGTATTTTAGTTAAGATAATTTTTTTTTCTTTTTTGGGTCACACCCAGCGGCGCTCATCAGTTTCTCCTGGCTCTGCACTCAGGAATTACTCCTGGTGGTGCTCGAGGGACCATATGGGATGCCGGGGATCGAACCGGGCAACATGGGCCAGCTGCGTGCAAGGCAAATGCCCAGCTCCGGCCCCTGAAATGTCTTGAATAAATGTTTTCTTTGTCTTAGATACATACCACTTTCTGATTTTTTTTCTTTCTTTTTTTTTTGTTGGGGGGTTCACACCCGGCAGTGCTCAGGGGTTACTCCTGGTTCTGCACTCAGGAATTACTCCTGGCGGTGCTCAGGGGACCATATGGGATGCCGGGGATCGAACCCGGGCCAGCACAGGCCGGCCGCGTGCAAGGCAAACGTCCTACCGCTGGGCTATCGCTCCGGCCCCTTCTTTTTTTTTTTTTTTTTTCTTTTTGGGTCACACCCGGCAATGCTCAGGGGTTATTCCTGGCTCTGCACTCAGGAATTACTCCTGGTGGTGCTTGGGGGACTATATGGAATGCCGAGGATCGAACCCAGGTCGACTGTGTGCAAGGCAAACAACCTACCCGCTTGCTATCGTTCTGGCCCCACTTTCTGCTTTTTTAATATTACTTCATTTATTTACTATTTATTTATTTATTTATTTGTTTGTTTATTTATTTTTTGGGTCGCACGTGGCACGCTCAGGGTTGCTCCTGGCTCTGCACTCAGGAATTACTCCTGGCGGTGCTTGGGGGGACCATATGGGATGCCGGGAATCTAACCCGGGCTGGCATGGTGCAGCCGCGTGCAAGGCAAACACCCTACCTGCTAGGCTATCGCTCCGGCCCCTTTTGATGTCACTTTAGCCTTTTCCCATGGCCCTATTGCCTTAACCCACGTTGTTACTAGTAAGCCTTGTCTACTGTGAGAATTAATTTTTTTTTTTTTTCCCCTAGTGCTGCCTTAACAATTTCAGGAAAAGACTAAAATGCTTCCGATGTGGAGCAGACAAGTTTGGTAAGCCCAGATTCAGCTGTTTGGAATATGCATTAAAGCCTGACTAATTGGGGTTGAGGGGAACAGGGGCAGAGAGATAGTTAAGGGGTTAAGGTTCTTGCCTTGCTTAAGGTCCACAACTCTTACGTCCCTGGCACCACATTGGTTCCCAAATAACACCAGAGTGACCTCTTGAGTACTGTGCAGAGGCTGACCCTCCACCCCCTAACTTACTGGGTTAAGTTTGAGACAAAGTATAGATTATAGGTCATTTAAGCAGTAATTTGTATATTTCCCTTAAGCTTTCCATATTCTTATGTAGATAGTTGCTTGTGCTGATGTTATGTGAATAGTGAAAGTTGCTTTTCAAAATTACGTCACCTGGTTTACATTTTTTGTATCTTGTTTTCCAGCACAAAGATAAAAGTGGTCTTCCATGTGCCAAATTTTTACATTTCATGTTTATCACATCAAAATTAATGAGATTTGCTATAGAAAATAGCTTCCCATAATTAAAAAATAATTTTAATTAAAAGTTAAGTGAAGTAAAAAGAAATGGAGATGGGGCTAGAGTAATCCATCATATAGTGGGTAAGGTGCTTGCCTTGCATACAGATGACCCGAATTTAATCCCTGAACCACATACGATTTCCCAAGCACCTCCAGGAGTAAGTCCTGAGAACAGAGACAGGAGTACCTCCCTGAGCTGCTCCAGGTGTGACCCAGAACCAAAGAAAAATTGTGTGTGGGGAGAGGGGGTGTGTACTGAAGGGATCGTACAGGGAGTAGGGTGCTTGCCTAATCTATAACTGACCCCATTTCACTCTCTGGTACCCCATATGGTCCCCTGAGTACTGCTGGAACACATGTTCTTGTAGGAACCCCAAGATCAAATGTGGCATCACATGATCATATCCCTCTACTACCCAGAAATGATACCCAAACTGAGTGTGTAGTACAGCAGGTAGGGTGTTTGACTACCATGCAGTCAACTTGGGTCTATCGTTGGCACCCCATATCATCCCCCCAAGCTTAGCAGAAGTGATCCCTGAGCATAGCCAGGAATAAGCCCCATTTAAGCACCACTGTGTATGGCCCCAGAATTAAAAAAAAGATAAATTGTTTCAAGACTGCTTCATTTGCTGTACAAGTTTGGGGTTTTAATATGTTTATTTACTAACAGTGCAGTTTTATTAGTTATTTGCAGTTCTGAATCTCCTCTCTCTTGCAGACTCTGAACAAGAAGTGCCCCCTGGAACCACAGAGTCAGTTCAGTCTGTGGATTACTACTGTGATAGTAAGTTCAAGTATTAACTTGTTTTGTTTTCTTAGAGGTTGACCGCAGTTGGGAGTTGTCGTTATTCAAATGAGTCAGTTTATCCCATTAAAGATTGGTTTTTTTGGGGCCGGAGCGATAGTCCAGTGGGTAGGGCATTTGCCTTGCACACGGCCGGCCTCTGCCGGCCTGAGTTCGATCCCCGGCATCCCATATGGTCCCCTGAGCACTGCCAGATGTGATTCCTGAGTGCAGAGTCAGGAGTAACCCCTGAGCATTGCTGGGTGTGACCCAAAAAGCAAAAAAATAAAATTAAAAAAAAATTAAAAAGACGTTTTTAGGGTTAGAGAGATACCTCAGTGGCCTGAGCCACACGCTTTGCATGCAGGAAGCCCAGCTTAATCCCACTACCTCATGTCCCCTGAGTACCTTAGGGGGCATCCTCTGCCCTTGACTAGTTCACAGATACCACCAGGTATAGACCCCTACCCCCCAATAAAAAACTGGTTTTAGAATATCTTAGACATCCTAGTGAAAGATATATTAGGAACTTCCCAAGAAGGATATTTTTGTATTTGAAATAGCCTCCAAGAAGTACAAGTTAGTGGTGGTATGCATTTATACATGTTGTCTCATCTCCTCGCCCCTCCCTTCCTCCCTCCAGCAATCATACTGCGAAACATCGCACCACACACTGTAGTGGATTCCATCATGACAGCGCTGTCTCCCTACGCATCTTTAGCAGTCAATAACATTCGCCTCATAAAAGATAAACAGACCCAACAGAACAGAGGTTTTGCATTTGTGCAGCTGTCTTCTGCAATGGTAAGCTGCTCTTTGATCTGGGGGTGGGGAGGGCAGCCAGCAGCAGTTGTTGAAGTAAATATTTTCTTTTTTCTTTTTTTTTTTCTTTTTTGGGTCAGATCCAGCAATGCTCAGAGATTACTCCTGGCTCTTTGCTCAGGAATTACTCCTGGCGGTGCTCGGGAACCATATGGGATGCTGGGATCAAACCCGGGTCGGCCACATGCAAGGCAAATGCCCTACCCGCTGTGCTATCACTCAGGCCCAATACTTTCATTTAGGAAATAGGAGAGG
Organism: Cryptotis parvus; assembly: GCA_021461705.1. NCBI lineage: Eukaryota > Metazoa > Chordata > Mammalia > Eulipotyphla > Soricidae > Cryptotis > Cryptotis parvus. The sequence continues at coordinate 30,995 of JAJIBD010012892.1, read as the reverse complement.
AGGCAAGTTGTGAGAAGTGAAATTATAATAAAGTGAAATCACTCATCCCAATCTAGGTTGCAGGTGACTTCAGAATGGAGTATCACTGTATCACTGTCTTCCCGTTCATCATCGATTTGCTCGAGCGGGCACCAGTAACATCTCCATATGTCCTGTCTCATGCTAGTAGAGCCCAAGGACACCTGCTTGCTTCAGGAACATAAAGAGCCTCCATTCCTGCAGAATGGAGTATATTGCATCTTTTACTTTTCTTTTCCTTTTTAATCTAAATTTAGGGATTTCATGCATGATGTGGTTCAGTGTTGAAGCACATGCTTCACATGTTTGAAACTCCTGGTTTGATCCCCAGGACATGCCCCTCACCCCAAAAAATGTAAAAGGGAAAAAGGAAATTGTGGTTCACAGATTGTGATGTGGGGCCAGAGTGATAGTACAGTGTGTAGGGTGCTTGCCTTGCAGATGCTGACCTGGGTTCTGTCCCCAGCAACCCAACCCGTATGACCCTTTTCCCAAGCTCAGAGCCAGGAGTTAGTCCTGGTTGCCAGGTCTGGCCCAAAAAACAAAATCATGATGGTATGTATAAGGTTCTGCTGCTGTGCTAAATGTATAAAAATGCCACATAGGGCGCCGGAGCAATAGCACAGCAGGTAGGGCATTTTCCTGCATGTGGCTTACCAAAGTTTGATCCCCAGAATCCCATATGGTTCCCCAAGCACCACCAGAGTAATTTCTGAGAGCAGAGCCAGGAGTAACGCCTGAGTATCGCCGGGTATGACCCAAGGATCAAAATAAAGTGGGGGCACAGATGAGTCACAGTTTAATCCTTTGTGCTGTTGTAGATTACTTTAGTTTTTATTCCTTTGATAATACTGGATATTGCCTGGGTTCAAGGGTGTGACTTAGTTGTAGAGCACTTTTTTTTTTTCTTTTTTGCGGTTTTTTTTTTTTTTTGGGGGGTCACACCCAGCGATGCTTGGGGGTTACTCCTGGCTCTGCACTCAGGAATCACTCCTGGCGGTGCTCGGGGACCATATGGGATGCTGGGGATCAAACCCGGGCGGCATGGTCTGGCCGCATGCAAGGCAAACGCCCTACCCGCTGGGCTATCGCTCGGCCCCTAAGCACTTACCTTTTCACGAGAGGCCCTGGGTTCAGTTCCAGCCATTGCGGGGCCAGAGAAAGTACAGTGGGCAGGTCACTTGCCTTGCATTCAGCCTAACAGGTTGGATTCCAGACATTCCATATGATCCCCAAGTACTGCCAGAAACAGTTTTCCTCTAAACTCTGCTGGGTGGAAGCAACTCACAGCATTGACCAAGGTATAACCCCCCCCACACACATAATAATGTTGGATACCTTTATGTCCGGGGAACATAAACGTCTCAAGGTTTTGTGTCTGCAAATTTAAATTCCTGGTTGCTGTTTTTAATATAAATCCATATTTATTTGAATGGGATAGGTAAGATGGTATTTTAATTATATGAGCAAAAAATGTCTTTTATATTCTCCAGGATGCTTCTCAGCTGCTTCAGATATTACAGAGTCTCCACCCTCCTTTGAAAATTGATGGCAAAACTATTGGGGTTGATTTTGCAAAAAGTGCCAGAAAGTGAGTGACTTTATTGTCCTTATTTCACACCACTGCTTGTCCTGTTTTGTTAATTTTGCTTGAAGCCCATGTTCTCTACACTGAGATTTTCCTCCTTAGTAGTCAAACCAGGAGGGAGACTTCTCTTTCTCTGACAACTTCCTCTGTCCTCAGTAATCAGTTGCCAGAAAAGTTTAGAGCAGAACAAAGGTAGATTAGCAAATGTTTGCAGATATGCCCCATGCTGGTTTCTTAATGTGAACAATGTGGAAACACTATTTTCCTTTTAGAGCAGCCTGATTATTGCTTTTATATATAGAACCTTAGTCTGCAATACACATTTGCCATTTTTAGCGTCATTGAACAGTGATGGGCGCTTGCCCATTGAGGGATTTGTCTATAGAAGTGTTAAGAATTTGCCTTGCTCTAAAATATAATATTTGGGATTCTAGAGCTCTCAACTAAGGCTGGAAATAATTGCTTTTCCTTTGGTCAAGTGGGGGCACCGATTCGAATATATGATGTAGAATTGAATGATTAGGTCTTTATGGTTTCAGAGACTTGGTCCTCCCAGATGGTAATCGAGTCAGCGCCTTCTCTGTGGCTAGTACAGCCATTGCTGCCGCTGAGTGGTCATCTACCCAGGTAAGATGGAGGGTCTTTTGCTAAAAATTAGGATGGTGTGGCCCCAGATTCTCAAAAGGGACTTCTGTGCTGCTTTTTAGGAGCAAGGATATCTTTAGGGAAAACTTTATGGATTCTTTGATGTTCACTAAGTTAGTCTGTATTCTCTCTTTTTGATATTTTGTAGTCTCAAAGTGGTGAAGGAGGCGGTGTTGACTATAGTTACTTGCAGCCAGGCCAAGATGGTTATGCCCAGTATGCTCAGGTAGGTGATCTCACTAGTACACAGCTTCATTTTGTTTGTTTATTTGTGTTTCTTTTTTGGGTCACACCCGGTGATGCTCAGGGGGTTACTTCTGGCTCTTTGCTCAGGAATTACTCCTGGCAGTGTTCAGGGGACCTTATGGGATGTTGGAGATTGAACCCAGGTTGGCGCGTGCACGCAAATGCCCTACCTGCTGTGCTATCGCTCCGGTCCCCAGTACGCAGCTTCTGATATTAATACTGTACCTCTATTTTTTTGTTGTGGCGCTGCAGGTAGGGACATGAACATGCAATAGCATTTGTGGGCTCCCAACTTCATACTTAGTATTCTTTTGGTGTGGGTTGTGCCAAGGATCAAACCCATGGCCCCACCACAGACTACGTTCTACCAATTATGAGATATTCCTGACCTTAAGGGTAGCAACTTCAACAAGAACTTTTCTTTAGTATTCACAGGATTACCAGCAGTTTTATCAGCAGCAGCCTGGATTGGAATCTGATGCTTCATCTGCAACAGGTAGTAGACTTTATCACCTTTGCATGTTTTGGCTTGGGGCCACACTCAGTTTTGCTTGAGTGCTGCTCCCAAATTGGTTTGGTGTTCCTGCTGGTCCACAACAGTACTCGGAACTGTATGGACCACAGATTAAACCCAGGCCTCATGGGGCCAGAGTGTTGGTATAGTGAGTCAGGTGCTTGCCTTGCATGCAGCTGAAATGGGTTCAGTTCTAGGTACCCATATTGTCCCCCTAACCCCACCAGGAGTGATTCTTAAGCACAGAGTCAGAAGCCAAAAAAAAAAGGCCTCCTGCTTCCAAAGCATTTGCATCAGTCCTTTGGGGTAGCTCTCCCTTTCATTCTTTTATCCCTTTTTTTTTTTTTTTTTTTTGGGGGGGGGAGGTCACTCCCGGTGATCCTCAGGGGTTAGTCCTGCCTCAGCACTCAGGAATTAACTCCTGATGGTGCTTGGGGGGACCGTATGGGATGCAGGGATTGAGCCCGGTCTGCCACATGCAAGGCAAATGCGCTATCTGCTGTACTACACTCCGGCCCCTCCCTTCTATCTTTTATGTTTTGGGTCATACTCAGCGATGCTCAGGAGTAACTCCAGGCTCTTCGCTCAGGAATTACTCCTGGCAGTACTGGGACAATATGGGATGCCAAGGATCAAACCCAGGTCGGCCGTATGCAAGGCAAATGCCCTACCCGCTGTACTATCACTCTGACCCCCTGTATCTTTTAAGCAATAATGATTGAGAGAATATGACTAGTTCTAAAAAATGCAAAGATAGATACAAAATAATTTCCCTATGTGACATTAGCCTGTGCCTTTGTTCTGGGACAGATTCATGTTGCTTGTATGCATCACGGACTGTTAACCTCATAGAAACAATGGCATGATGAGTATTCATTCTTGGTCTTCAGCTTTGTTTCCCTTCTCTGTTAGGAATTATGAGTACCCATGCTGACTTGTGATAGTACTGGATGTGGCCCTAGAATCTGGTACTAAGATTTCAATAAGATGGGGTGTACTTGTTGAGTTGCTATATTTTTTGGAGAGAGCACATCCCACCCGGCAGAGCTCAGGAGTTAACTCTTGGTTCTGCACTCAGGAATCACTCCTGGTGGTGCTCAGGAGATCAAATCTAATCAGCCATGTACAAAGTAAATACCATATTTACTGTATTATCACTCCAGCCCACTTTTTTAAAAAATATTTTATTATGTCACCATTAGATACACAATTACAAGATGTTCATGGTTGAATTTTGGTTCTAAAGTGTTCTAACACCCATCCCTCCACCCCTGCCCATCTCCCATCACCAATGTCCCCACCTTCCTCCCCTTTCCCCAGCCTGCCTCCATGGCAGGTTCTTCATCTCCTTTCACTCTCCTTTTGCTTCCCTTTGTAACACATTGTAGATTGTAATATATTCTAGAACATGACTGGTTCCTCTAGTTTGATTACCAAGTCTGGACAATGAAAATGGCGGCTATTATGGAGAGCGAGTCTCATCCAACTGCTTCCGAGGCCCTACATAGGTGATGGGCCTACTCCCAAAACCCATCTTGCCTCCAGGGAGCCTCATGGTCAGCTGAGCTAGGGGAGAGCCGGATAGCAGCTCTCCCCCCGTGAGTCTGAGTCTCTGCATCATGGCCGAGAGCCCTGAGGCGTTCGTGGGCGGGGCTACCAGGTCTCTGAGACGGGTCAGAGAGGGGAATGGGGTCCCCAGCTCCAACTCTAGGAACACCCAGTGACTTCCACCTCCAAGAGTCTACCTGGACTCAAACTCGGCTGCTCTGAGCTGATCTTGACAAGATCAGCATCTCTCTTGCATAGGTTCTGATGAGCTGTGGGGTTCAGACCACGAAAATGGCAGCTATTATGGTGAGAGAGAGTCTCATCCGGCTGCTTCTGAGGCCCTACAGAGGTGATGGGCCAACAAAACCCATCTTGCCTCCTTGGAGCCTCATGGTCAGCTGATTTAGGGGAGAGCCGGATGGCAGCTCTTCCCCAAGTGTCTGAGTCTCTCATCTTCCTCTCTATCTCTATTTCTGTCTCTGTATTTCTCTCTCTCTTCTACACCTTGTAGTTTGCCTTGCGGTTTATGGTGCAATTATCTATGTGTATATTCAGCAGTGATTTTTTTTTTTTTAGGGTCACACCCGGCAATGCTCAGGGGTTACTCCTGACTCTGCACTCAGGAATTACTCCTGGCGGTGCTCAGGGGACCATATGGGATGCCAGGGATTGAACCCGGGCCAGCATGGGCTGGCCGCATGCAAGGCAAGCGTCCCACTCGCTGGACTATCTCTCCAGCCCCTCAGTAGTGATTTTTTTTTTTTTTTTGGAGGGGGTCACACCCAGCAATGCTCAGGGGTTTCTCCTGGCTCTGCACTCAGGAATTACTCCTGGCGGTGCTCCGGGACCATATGGGATGCTGGGGATCGAACCCGGGCCAGCATGGGCCGGCCACATGCAAGGCAAACGTCCTACCCACTGGTCTGTCTCTCCAACCCTTCAGTAGTGATTTCTAATGTGACATTATAGTTCCTCATTCCCCATCAACCTCCCTAGTTTGTTACAACTACAATGATCATTACAGATGTGAAAGATCCTGGGAAGGACCTGGTCCTAGCCTACTTTGTTATCTAAGCCTCTTGCGGCGTCTGCGCACTGTCACAGCTGTGCATCTGGTCTGCCCCTTGTCCAGTTCATCTGGTTGCGGAGGCTGCAGTACCATAGCCACGTCCACCGGCATGGAGAGGGAGGAGCCCAAATCCCTGCTCCAATTCCGGCTAGCGTGGTCTCCCCACACATGACTGCTTTACCCTAGGAGCTACATTGGTCTCGGGCGGGGACTAGCCCATTCCTCAGAGACTCCACGGGCTGCTCCATGTGGGCCGGGTAGCGCAGCTGTACGTCTGGTCTGTCCCTTGTCCAGTTCATCTCTGTTTTTAATGTATTTGGCATATCGAATACACCACGGGTAGCTTTCCAGGCTCTGCCATGGCTTTGGGCTCATCCCTGGGGGCTCAGTCTTTTCCTCTGTCAGACCATCCACCATCCAGAGCCCATGGGGCAAAGCCCATCTCCTGTCTGCCACCTGCCAACGCAGCTGGGTACCACAGCCACACCTGCAACATGTTTTTTTTAAAATCAGTTTTTTTTTTAAATCAGTTTTTGTGTGCTGTGTATTGAATCCAGGTCTCCTGCATGGACACATGCACTTTACCTGGCCCCAGAGGATGACTGTGTAAATAAATAACTCCTGTACTCTGGGCCCCAGAAGGGTCAGTTTTTAAGAAGCGTTGCTGGAGTTGAGGTGTGACTCAGTAGAATAGTACTCGCCTTGCATGTGTGAGGTTCTGAGTTTACTCCCTGTTGCTGCAAAATGTGGGGGAAAAAGGCAACAGCTATTGCATAATTATAGGTTTTAAAATTCTAATGTTTCTTTTGGGTTTTTTTGGGAAGGGGGTGGTCACACCTGGCAATGTTCAGTGTTTACTCCTGGCTCTGCACTCATTAATTATTCCTGGCGGTGCTCAGGGGACCATATGGGATGCCGGGGATCGAACCTGGGTTGTCCACATGCAAAGCAAATGCCCTATCCACTGTGCTATCACTCCAGCGATTTTTTTTTTTTTTCTTTTTGGCCCACACCTCCACACCTGGTGATGCTCAGAGGTTACTCCTGTGTGCTTTTGTTTGGTTTTCTTTTTCTTTTTTTGGGTCACATCAGCAATGTTCAGGGGTTACTTCTGGATCTTTATTCAGGATTTACTCCTGGTGGTGCTCAGGGGACCATATGGGATATCGGAGGAATCAAACCTGGGTTGGCCATGTGCAAGGCAAACACCCTACCTGCTGGGCTATCGCTCTGGCCCCACTACTGTGTGCTTTTAAGCTAAACCTTTTTGAGGTTGAATAGAGTATAGGAGGTAGTATGCTTTCCCTTGCATGTGACTGAAAGTCTTTTCTCAATCTTAAGAGTATATGAGAATTTTATTTCTAACTTTCCGTCTTGACCATCATGTAGAATGTTTCTCTTCATGTACCATAAAAATGGAAATACCGTTGGTATACAGATAACTTAGGGGGCCAGAGCCATAGCACAGCAGGTAGGGTGTTCGCCTTGCATGCAGCTGACCCAGTTTTGATCCCCGGCATCCCATATGGTCCCCAAGCACCTTCTGGAATAATTCCTAAAGCGTCGATGGGTGTAACACACACACAAAAGAAAGATAAAAAGGATAACCTAGGAATTAGGGTATTAAGACCAGACCGGACACATACAAAGACCAGATATAGATGTTTGGCTTTGAGTTCAGTACCTTGGCTTTTTATAATCACCTGTATTTGTCATTCAGGCACAGCGGTGACCACCACATCAGCTGTTGTGTCCCAGAGTCCCCAGCTGTATAATCAAACCTCCAATCCGCCCAGCTCTCCGGTAATCCTGTTGTTATAAATACAGATATGGTGATTGTTTGGGAAATTCTAGCTACACAAGTATTATCCTTTCCTGTTGTCTGAGCTAAGATTGAATAATAGCACCCATTCCAACCTTATTTTTCCGTCTGATAGATGATAATTATATATTTTAAATTTAAGTTTCCAAACAGGTTACATTTATATTTTCTGCATGCTTTGACTTAATCTATAGGAAGAAAATGGTCAGCATGTGTTTTGTTCAAGGATTGCCTTAGATTGTTACTACAGTGTGTCTGTCAGGGGAATCTTCCTCCTGGATGATTGCAGTGATTTAGTTCTCATAAGAGGCTTTACAGTTGAAATTATATTGAAGCTGCTGTTCTTTCCAGACTGAGGAAGCACAGCCTAGCACTAGCACAAGTACACAGGCCCCAGCCGCTCCCCCCACTGGTGTAGTTCCTGGTACCAAATATGGTAAGCCAACCTCATGGGGATGTTGACAGTTGGAAGGTCCTAGTTGTCTTTGTTTAATGAGAATTCCTCTCCCTTTGTGGGTATCAAAGGGACACTTGGGGATATGAGAGAAGAACATGAAGTCCTGCTGCATCTTAGTGGTTTAGAGTTTCAAATGAACCCAGCTTCTTCCTGGGAATAACTGTATGATGGATTTTGGTTTTTTGCAGCTGTGCCTGATACATCCACCTACCAATATGATGAATCTTCAGGATATTACTACGATCCAACAACAGGTCTCTACTATGACCCCAACTCACAAGTAAATACATTAGTTTCTTCCCGGTTTCATTCCATGTATAAGCTAGGAAGGGAAGTACATTCTACAGAAGAGCAAATGACAGATTAGTTTTAATTTCTTTAAAACCATCGCATTATAATTTTTAATTCTGGATTTAAGTGTTGGGGGTTTGGTGTTTTGATTTTCTTTTTTTTTTTTATTCTGGGGCCACCTAACTATATCAGGGTTCTTCCTGGGTCACATCTGCTATACTCTGTGCTTACTGTAGGCTCTGAGCTTGGGGATCATTCCTTTTTTCTTTCCTTTCCCTTTTTGGGTCACACCAGGCAATACTCAGGTACTCTTTGGCTATGCACTCAGAAATTACTCCAGTGCTTGGGAGGGACTATATGGAATGCTGGGAATTGAACCCAGATCAGCCATTTGCATGGCAAATGCCCTACCCACTGTACTATCACACCTGCCCAATGGGAATCATTCCTGATACGGCTTGGGACCTTTGAAGTACTGTGAATCAAACCCAGGTGGGCTGCATGCCTGGCAAGTTCCATATCCACTGTACTATCTCTTTGGCCTTGGATTAAAATTTTGGAGTGCTGAAAATTGTTTTGAGGTATATTGTGTTGATAGAAAAAGTATACATTGGGGCCACAGAGAGTATAACATAACAGGTGCTTGCCTTGCACACAGTAGATCCCCAGCACCCTGTTTGGTCTCCAAAGTCTGCCAGGAGTAACCCCTGAATGCAGAGCCAGTAATAAGCCCTGGGCACTGACAATTGTGGTCCAAAAAACCAAGATTAAACAACATAAAAATGTGCAGTTCTTGGAATGTTTACATTTGTGGGTATCTACCAGATAATAGAGAAAGTACAAAATGTGCCCCTTGTGCAAAAAAAAAAAAAAAAAAATGGGGGCGGAGTGATAGCCCAGTGGGTAGGGCGTTTGCCTTGCACACGGCCGGCCCATGCCGGCCCGGGTTCGACCCTCGGCATCCCATATGGTCCCCTGAGCACTGCCAAGAGTAATTCCTGAGTGCAGAGCCAGGAGAAACCCCTGAGCATTGCCGGGTGACCCAAAATGCAAAAATGCAAAAAAAAAAAAAAAAAAAATGTGCCCCTTGTGGAACCAGAACGATAGTACAGTGGGTAGGGCCTTTGCCTTGCCTTGTAATCGGCTGACCCAGATTTGATCCTCAGCATCCCATATTGTCCCTTGAGCATGACCAGTGTGATCCAGAAGAAAAATTGCCTATTGCATTGAAAGTGCCTTATTGCCCCTTACTGGCTTATACTCTTTCCCTTTAGTAACCACTGTATTGAGGTTATTACAATGGATTAGTCTGTCAACTTAAAATTTGTTTTCTTTTTTCTTGGGTCACACCCAGCAATGCTCAGGGGTTCCTCTTTTTTTTTTCTCTCTTTTTTGGGTCACACCCGGCATTGCTCAGAGGTTTCTCCTGGCTCTGCACTCAGGAATTACTCCTGGCAGTGCTCGGGGTCATATGGGATGCCGGGATCGAACCCGGGCCGGCATGGGTTGGCCAGGTGCAAGGCAAAAGCCCTACCCTCTGGACTATCGCTTCGGCCCCCACAGCGGTTACTTCTTGCTCTATACTCAGGAATTAATCCTAGCAGTGCTAGGGGGCCTTTTTAAAAAAAAAATATATTTTATTATGCCACCATGAGATAAACAATTACAAAAATGTTCATGTTTGGGTTTCAGCCATACAGTGTTCCAGCACCCATCCCTCCACCAGTGCCCATTTCCCACCACCAGTGTCCCTGATTCCCTCCCTCTCCCTTAGCCTGTCTCTATGGCAAGTTCTTTATCTCTTCTCTCTCTCTCTCTCTCTCTCTCTCTCTCTCTCTCTCTCTCTCTCTCTTGCATATTGTGGATTGTAATACATATACTTAGAGGTTATCATGTGTATCTTTTTGCCTGTATTTAATGCTAAGATCTATGTGGTAATAGCACTTTTCGACAATTATTGGCACACTGTTTCCTTATCTGTCTTACCTAACCTCTGCTCCCACAGGGGCACCATTTGGGATGCCGGGACTGAGCCCCGGGTCGGACACACGCAAGGCAAACAAATGCTGTACCTGCTATACTATCGCTCTGGCCCCTTAACCTAATAGGTCTGAGGAGTAGTACAGCCATTAGAGTATTTGCTTTGTATGTGACTGATGCATATTTGATATTCAGCATTCCATATGGTACTGTGAGCAGCACCAGTAGTAACCCCTGAGCATCACCAGTTGTGGCCTAAAAAATAAAATAGGGGGGCCAGAGTGACAGCACAGCAGGTAGGGTGTTTGCCTTGCACATGGCTGACCCAGGTTCCATCCCCAGCATCCTATATGGTCCCCCAACCACTGCCAGGAGTAATTCCTAAGTGCAGGACCAAGAGTAACCCATGAGCATTGCTGGGTGTGACCAAAAAAAAAAAAAAATTAATAGTTTGCTATTAATCTTTATACATAAAGATTTACACATAGACCTACATTTTTACATAGACCTAGATAGAAGTTATGAAATTAGAGTGCCAGAGCAATATACAGTTGTTCAGTGCACTGTTCCCCAGGGCCTCTACATCTTGCCTGGAGTTACCTCCTGCAGGCCACTTTGTAGATAAGGAGCAGAAAACAGTTTGATATGTGGCAGTATATCCTACCATGTATTCTGTGTTAGCTGGTATAAATATTTTCTCTTATGCTACCACAATTGTGGGACTAGATAGATCTTACCTAGATAGGTCTATGTTGTATTTCTTTTTCTTTTCTTTTTATTTTTTTGTCACACCCGGCAATGCTCAGGGGTTACTCCTGGCTCTGCCCTCCTGGCGGTGCTTGGGTGACCATATGGGACGCCGGGGATTGAACCCAGGCAGGCACAGGCCGGCGCGTGCAAGGCAAACGCCTTACCCGCTGGGCTATTGCTCCGCCCCTATGTTGTATTTCTTAATTAATTAGACCAGAGAGAAATGCTGTTTGCCTCCAGGCAAGCGAGCATGGCTCTCTAATAAGTCTAAAGGCTAATATACAAAACAACTATGGGGACTGGAGCGATAGTACAGCGGGCAGGGCGCTTGCCTTGCATGCTGCCAACCCATGTTTCATCCCCAGCATCCCATATGGTCCCCCGAGCACCACCAGGAGTAATTTCTGAGTGCAAAGCCAGGAGTAACCCCTGAGCATTGCTGGGTGTGACCCAAAGAGGAAAAAAAAAAAAAAACTATAGAGATGAGAATCTTGTGAAGGCTTGGAGAAATATGTACCTGGCTATAGAATATCCATTGGTACAAATACATGCCCTTCCCCCTCTTTAGATAGGAACTACAGGGACACTTCCAGGCAGATGTTGGCTGGGGCAATATTAACATTTCAATGGGTCTAGGTGAGGTCCTGGGAGAAGTTACCTGAGGGGATTGACCCTAACTGCTTTCCGTTGATGTGCACATTCTGTTGATGTGTGCCAGTCCCACACTGGCACACTGAGAAGTTAAAAAAAGCAGTAGCCTGCTTTCTTCCTGCCCTTTTTTTTTTTTTTTTTTTGTCATTCTGAATCCTCTTTGTTCTCTCCCTCTCTGTTATCTTCCCTTTTGAGCCTTAGCACAGGGTAGTGGCCATTTTGGCCTAGGATTCTAAAACTTCACGTGGCTAGGGCCTCAGCTAGGAGCCTAAAGACTGGGGTTTTCCTATTACTGGATTGTATACCACAGGCTGTGAGAGTAAAGCCTTTTAAAACTGCACTGAGGGGCGGAGCGATAGTCCAGCGGGTAGGGCTTTTGCCTTGCACGTGGCCACCTCATGCTGACCCAGGTTCGATTCCCGGCATCTCATATGGTCCCCTGAGCACCGCCAGGAGTAATTCTGAGTGCAGAGCCAGGAGTAACCCCTGAGCATTGTCAGGTGTGACCCAAAAAGCAAAATAAAAAAATAATAAGACTTCACTGAACTCCTGAGTTTTCATCCATTCCCCGCCGGTTTCAGAAGTAGAAGGGAACTTATTTCCTGATATCATTGGGGACCCCAGTGGCTCCCTGACATACAGTGTGTAGGGCATTTGCCTCGCATGCAGCCAACCTGGGTTTGATCCCTCGCATCCCATGTGGTCCCCCAAGCACTCATTCTGAGTATCAACCAGGTGTGACTCCAAAAGAAAATGTTTCTTTTAATTTAAAAAAAAAAAAAGATAACTAAGTTTTACATAAAAGTCACTATAGTGGTGGAACTCTATCCTTAGAATACATGCCGGAGTACAATGGGTAGAATGCTTGCTTTCTTTGTATGTGGGAGGCTTAAACAAATATTGCTGGTGTAGTCCCTGGGAATTTGCCAGTAGTAGCCCCAAAACAAAAACAGAACCAAGTCTATAAAGATAGTACAGTGGATACACTTATTGCCATGTGGTGGACTTGGGTTTGATCCCCACCATCACATAGTCCCCTGACACCCACCAGGAGTATTACGGCCCAAAAAATACATACACAGGGGCGGAGCGATAGCCCAGCGGGTAGGGCCTTTGCCTTGCACGTGGCCGGCCTCTGCCGGCCTGGGTTCGATCCCGGCATCCCATATGGTCCCCCGAGCACCGCCAGGAGTGATTCCTGAGTGCAGAGCCAGGAGAAACCCCTGAGCATTGCCGGGTGTGACCCAAAAAAAAGCCAAAAAAAAAACAAAAATACATACATAGTAGTAGTTTTGACTCCTATATCAGTAACCTTTCATAGCACATGATATCACATTGGAGGCTGGAAAGATAGTACAGCATAGGCATTTCTTGTACGTGGATGACCCCAGTTTGATCCCCAGCATCCCATATAGTCCCTGAGCACCTCTAGGAGTAATTCCTGAGTGCAGAGCCAGGAATAACCCCTAAACATTGTTGCGTGTAACCCAGAAATCAAAGGAGGGGGATAGTTTTAGGGCGGTGAGATGACACAAAGACTTGATGTGGCAACATGCGAGGGCCAGGGTTTGCTCCTTGGTACTTCACAGTCCTTTCAGCACCTCCATTTGTGACCAGAAGCAAAAATAAGAAAAATAGTTTTACATAGCAGAAAACCTGCATTAAACCCACATTTGTGTTTTGTTTTTCTAGTACTATTACAATTCTTTAACACAGCAGTATCTATACTGGGATGGAGAGAAGGAGACCTACGTGCCAGCTGCTGAATCTAGCTCTCACCAACAGACAGGTTTACCTTCTGCAAAAGAGGGGAAGGAAAAGAAAGAGAAACCTAAGAGCAAAACAGCCCAACAGGTGAGACTATGACCCAAATAGGGGACTCAATTTCTCTCTTGGGTATTAGACTTAATTTTTAGTATTTTGGGAGTTTCTTTTGTCTCCCCTTACTTGGGTTTGTAAAAACATGGATACACGTTTGCAATAAGTTTATACAACATTATATCTTTTTTTTTGTTGTTTTTTAATGCTAACGTATCACTTGCCTTTATACTTGAGGGTTGAAAAAAAATCTAGAAGACTACAGGTTTTTCTTTTCTTTTTTTCCATTTTTGGTCACACCTGGCAATGATCAGGGGTTACTCCTGGCTCTGCACTTAGGAATTACTCCTGGCGGTGCTCAGGGGACCATATGGGATCCTGGGGATTGAATTTAGGTCGGCAGCGTGCAAGGCAAACAACCCTCCCCGCTATGCTATCACTCTGGGCCCCTACTACAGGTTTTCAGTAACCATAGATATCTTTGGTTGTATGCAGTAGCATCTCATGAAGATACTTTTTAGGTAGAAGTAAGTGCAAAAAGTTTTGTCAAAAACCAGGACCAGGGACTGGAGCGATAGCCCAGCGGGTAGGGCGTTTACCTTGCACGCAGCGAGTCTGCTCTGGCCTGGGTTCGATCCCCAGCATCCCATATGGTCCCCTGAGCACCGCCAGGAGTAATTCCTGAGTGCAGAGCCAGGAGTAACCCCTGAGTATCGCCGGTGTGACCCAAAAAAGCAAAAAAAAAAAAAAAAAACCCAGGACCAGAGCAATAGTAAAAAATAAATAAATAAAAGTTGGCAAAGATCACATCTAAGGGACTGGAGCAATAAATAGTAAAGCCGATAGGGTGCTTGCCTTGTAAACAACTGACCTGTGTTCAGTCTCCGGCCTGCCATATGGTCACCTAAACACCACCAGGAGTAACTCCTGAGCATTGCTGAGGGTAGCCCAAAAACCACAAAACAAGCACATGTGGGGGTCAGTGCAACAGCACAGCGGGTAGGATGTTTGTCTTGCTTCGCAACCAGTCCGGGTTCAGTCCCTGGCATCCCATACGAACCTCTGAGCACTGCCAGGAGTAATTTCCTGAGTGCAGAGCCAGGAGTAACCCCTGAGCGTTGTAGGCGTGACCCAAAAAGTCAAAAAGAAACATGTAAGATCCATATTGGTTTATAGTTGTGACTCAGGAGACTTTTCTTTTTCTTTTTTTTTTTTTTTTTTTTTTTTGCTTTTTGGGTCACACCCGGCGATGCTCAGGGGTTACTCCTGGCTCTTCGCTCAGGAATTACTCCTGGCGGTGCTCGGGGACCATATGGGATGCCGGGATCGAACCCAGGCCGGCACAGGCCGGCTGCGTGCGAAGGCAAACGCCCCTACCCGCTGGGCTATTGCTCCGGCCCCTCAGGAGACTTTTCTAGGCCGCTCTTTCTCTTAGTGTTTCTTAGTGTCTCTCAGTGTTTCATGAAGTAGGCCTCTGGTTGGTTTGCTTAAAGATAGATTTCCAGAGGATTTTTTGGTGATTTTTTTTTTTCTCTTTTCGGGTCATACCCAGAAATGCTTAGGCCTTACTCCTGGCCGGCGGGGCCTGGTCTGGGGATTGAACCGGGTCGGCCACGTGCAAGGCAAACACCCTACCTGCTGTGCTATCACTCTGGCCCCTCAGAAATTACTCTTGGCTGGGCCGGAGCGATAGCCCAGCGGGTAGGGCGTTTGCCTTGCACGCGGCCTGCTCATGCCGGCCTGGGTGTCTGGGTTCGATCCCCGGCATCCCATATGTTCCCCGAGCACCGCCAGGAGTAATTCCTGAGTGCAGAGCCAGGAGTAGCCCCCTGAGCATTGCCGGGTGTGACCCAAAAAAGCAAAAAAAAAAAAAAAAGAAAAAAAAGAAATTACTCTTAGCGGTGCTTGGGGCCCATATGGATTGCTGAGGATGAAACCCAGGTCGGCTGTGTATAAGGCAAACCCCTACCTGCTGTACTAGTGCTCCAGCGTTGATTATTTTTTTAAAAGGTTGCAGTAGGCCACATAAGTTCAAAACTTTTACTTTACCTAAGTGACTTTTGTTGGTCCTTATTTGACATTAGATTGCCAAAGACATGGAACGGTGGGCTAAAAGTTTGAACAAACAGAAGGAAAATTTTAAAAACAGCTTTCAACCTGTGAATTCCTTGAGAGAAGAAGAAAGAAGAGAATCTGCAGCAGCAGATGCTGGTTTTGCTCTCTTTGAGAAGAAGGTAACAGTAGCCAGAATGGCCATACTTTAGAATGTGAATAAGGAAAATTGGAGCCAGTGACTTACTTGTTCTCTGTTTCCCAGGGAACTTTAGCTGAACGGCAACAACTCATTCCAGAATTGGTGCGAAATGGAGATGAAGAGAACCCCCTCAAAGTAAGGAAATCCTGCTTGTGTTTAAAGATTATTTTGCTGGTCTGTCTCTGCCAAATTTGAAAGGACCCGAGTGATAGTACAGTGGGGAGGGCGCTTGCCTTGCAGCCGATCTGAGTTCAATCCCCAGCATCCCATATAGTCCCCTGAGCACTGCCAGGAGTAATCCCTGATTGCAGAGCCAGGTGCAGTAGACCTTGAGCATTGCTGGTATAACCCCCTCTCCCCCAAAAAAAAAAATTGAAAGCTTGATTTTCAAGTGTTTCTTGGTTAATATGAGTCCTACTCAAAACTGGATGTGGTCACTGTTGGAGGGTATGTGTAACCTCTGAACATAGGTAGGGTCCATGTTCTGGGCTTGATACCCTCCCCTCTCCCCTTTTGTGAGAGCAAATGAGATTGGGCAGGGAGGTAAGTGAAACCTAAACTCCTAAGTACATTAAATAGAAAGTTTTAATAATCTGGACATAGAAAATTAGGGGCCAAAAGTATTATAATTAGAGGCCAGAAATATAGTACAGTGGGTAAGGCACTTGCCTTGCATGTAGTTGACCTGAGTTTGATCCCTGAGCACTGCCAAGTATAGCCCAAAAACAAAACAAAAACCAAAATAAAAAATACCATACTTAATATATTACTGATCTGGGGGCTGGAGCAATAGTCCATCGGGTAGGGCGTTTGCTTTGCACGCTGCTGACCTGGGTTCAATCCCCAGCATCCCATATGGTCCCCAAGCACCACCAGGAGTAACCCCTGAGCATTGCCAGATATGACCCAAAAAGCAATATATATAGTTTGGAAAATTCCAGACAATAGTTACTAATACAAAAGTATTTATTAGTAATAGATACTAATACCTCTGTATTAGCATCTATTGTCTGGGATTTTTCAAGCCTGATCAGCACTCTAGGAACTCTATCAAGGGGTTGGTACCAGGAAGACTAAGACTAAGAACTAGGTAACTACTGATATGGGTGGAGTATTTCTGTGATCTATTGTTTGGGATTTTCCAAGCCTGAGCAGCCATCTAGGAACTCTACCAAGGGGGTTGGTACCAAGAAGGCTATAAGACCAAGAATTAGAATCTGATTGGCCCATGCAGTTAACTGAAAGGAGATGCCCTACTATAGAGCAGCATTCTCTTGACTTTTTAGATTAGATATTATGTTATCAGGATACAGATCCAGGGGTCGGAGCGATAGCCCAGCGGGTAGGGCGTTTGCCTTGCACGCAGCCGGCCCATGACGGCCCAGGTTCAATCCCGGGATCCCATACGGTCCCCCGAGCACCGCCAGGAGTAATTCCAGACAGACAGACAGATACATAGATAGATAGATACATAGATAGATCCATTGCTATCTTCCTGTTGTGTGTTTTAATGACCCATCTTCCTCTTATCCCCAGCGAGGTCTTGTTGCAGCTTATAGTGGTGACAGTGACAATGAAGAGGAGTTGGTGGAAAGACTTGAGAGTGAGGAAGAGAAGCTGGCTGACTGGAAGAAGATGGCCTGCCTGCTCTGCCGGCGCCAGTTCCCAAACAGAGACGCCCTGGTCAGACACCAGCAACTGTCAGACCTGCACAAGGTGGCCAGGCTTCTCCACTGTTTAGTGTCAAAACGCGAGGGGGGGCGTGTTAAGGCAGCAGAATGCACATGCTCAAACAGGCATAGGCTCAGCAAGTCCTTGGATTGAATGATTGCCCTTTTGAAGTCTGGTTTATGTATAATATTTGTAGATTATGGAGAACAAAGGGGCATGGCAACTTCTAAACCCCTGACTACACTTTTAATGCCTTATTGGCTTTGAATCTTACTATACAGTGGATGTTGATAATGAATTCTTACAGTGTCTGTAAATCTCTTCTTTAGCAAAACATGGACATCTACCGACGATCCCGGCTAAGCGAGCAGGAGCTGGAAGCCTTGGAGCTGAGGGAGAGAGAGGTGAATGATAGTCATCGTGTTACTAGACAGAGTATCTCAGAACATTTTCCATTAGCTTTTATTTGTAGTGCTTAGTACAGGTGCTGGGCATAGGATTTATTACATACTTGCCACCTAGCCATTATTTTTGGTCACGTAGACTGAACTCAGGCTCTAAGCACTTTGTGACCCCTGCATTGTCTGTTTTTTGAGATTGCGCAAACATATCTCAAGTTTGTTCACAATAACCTGAGTGATAGGGGAAGGTACTTGGCATGCAGCTGACCCAGGTTCTATTTCCCAGCATCCCATATGGTCCCCAAGCACCACCAGGATTAATTCCTGAGTGCAGAGCCAAGAATGACCCCTGAGCATTGCTGGGTGTCAGTGACCCCCCCAAAAAAAAAAAAAAAAAAAAGACCTGACTGATAAGCACTGGTTGATGAAGTACACTGGGTGTTAATAAGTCAAGCATTCTTGTGTTGCTTGGCCAGGAAAGCCTTTCATGAGCAAACAGGCTTTAAATTAGGCTCATGGTACAGCAGGGCTATGGAGAAAGACAGGAGCAGAGCAACTTTTGAAATCAGGAATGAGCAGGCATTTGATAATAAGGATGCTTGAGGATTTTCATTATGAAAAGAAATAAATTTATTTCTGTGTGAGAAATTAGGGGGGTCAGAAAATAGCACAGCAGGTAGAACTTTTGCCTTGCACAAGGCCAATCCGGTTTGATCCCTGGCATCCTGTTTGGTCACCCAAGCATCACCAGGAGTAATTCCTGAATAAAGAGCCAGGAGTAACCCCTGAGCATCACCAGGTATGACCCAAAAAGAATAAGAAGAAATGAACTAGGGTCAAGTTCTTTGAAGTTACCTACTTCCAGGTAATTCTGAGTTAACTGTAGTTAGTGGTTTTCATTCCTATTATTTTACACTGTTTATGTGTCAGCTACCCAGGGTTATCAATAAGCAGATCTCTGGAAACCTCATGGCAACTCTGTCCACATGCTGTAGGGAAGTGGCAGCTCTGCTTGCCTCCCTCTTGGACATTTGCAGACTTTCCCCACAGCCCAGCAGACCAGTTGAAGAGCTCTACGAGTGATGGCTAATTAAATAAAATTGCTTGATGGAGACATAGTTTTGCCCCATACACAATTTTTCTCTACTAACAAATTCTAGATTAAGAAAGTATTTGAGGTGATAATCATAAAGTGTAGATACATAGACAGGGATTGAAGTCTAAATATGAAGTCTAAATATCTATAGTATAGCAGTGTTTGTTCTACCACATAGATGAAATACCGAGATCGAGCTGCAGAGAGACGGGAGAAGTACGGCATTCCTGAACCTCCGGAGCCTAAGCGCAAGAAACAGTTTGATGCTGGCACTGTGTATGTGTTGTACACATTTTTCCCTTCGTTACCTGGGACTGTGGCTGTTTTAATTAACTGTGTGTTTGCCACTGGCAGGAATTATGAGCAGCCTACCAAAGATGGCATTGACCACAGTAACATTGGCAACAAGATGCTGCAGGCCATGGGTTGGAGGGAAGGCTCAGGTTTGGGAAGGAAGTGTCAAGGCATCACAGCCCCCATTGAGGTAAGCAGAATGGGGCTTCATGGCCAGCAGGCATATCTCAAAGATGAGATGAGATCAAAGTGCCGGGTCTCGGGCCAGCTGCTTTGCCGCAAAGGCTGGTGTCCAGCCGAATTATGTCATCTCTGCTCATTGGGGTTCTTGTTCCTGCGACCCTCCTTTCATTCTCTTTTTTATTCAGTTGGGAGGAATAGGTTTAAGCACCCTATTTGGCTTTTCTGGTCTTTGCTATCTTTAGGAAAAACCTGTTTTCCCTAAGGACTGTGTTTTTCTATACCCTGTTATAAACAAACCCTTAACAACATCTCAGACCTTGGTAGCTTAGATTAGGGTTTTGTTTTGTTTTGTTTTTAAGCTACTGTATATTTAGTTTTGCTCTGCTGGGGATCCAACCTTGTCTGTGCAAGGCAAGTGTTGCACTGCTCAGCAACTCCTTGACCTACTTTTAAATTTCTGAGTAATTCTGGGTGTGTATAAAGCAGATTATAATTTAGTAGGTTTTGTTTTTCTTTCAAGGATCTGAGAGATTGTAAAGTGGGTATGGAGCTTGCCTTGCACTGAACAACCCTAGCTCAATCCCCCAACATCATGTATGGCCCCACATATGGTACACTGATAGGTGTGACAAATGAAAAGTTAAAATAGGCTGGGGCGGGCGATAGCCCAGTGGGTAGGGCGTTTGCCTTGCACGTGGCCAGCCTGTGCCAGCCTGGGTTTGATCCCAGGCATCCCATATGGTCCCCCCGAGCACCGCCAGGAGTAATTTCTGAGTGCAGAGACAGGAGAAACCCCTGAGTATTGCCAGGTGTGACCCAAAAAAGCAAAAAAAAAAAAAAAAGGGGCCAGTGGGAGGACTGGAGCAATAGTTCAGCTGTTGCCTTGCACGCAGCCAACCTGGGTTAAATCCCTGGCATCCCATATTTTCCCCCCAGCACTTCCAGGAATGATCTGAGTGCATAGCCAGAAGTCACCCCTGAGCATTGCTGAGTATGACACACACCAAAAAAAAAAAAAAGTGGACCAGGGCCAGAGAGATAGTACGGCAAGCAGGGCGATTGTGTGGAATGTGTAGTCAGCCAGGTTTGCTCCCCTGGCAGTCTATATAGTCCCTCAGACCTGCCAAGAGCAATCCCCTGAAAACTGCTAGGTGTGGCCCCTACCTCAGAAAAAATGTGGGAGCCAGAGAGTACAGTGAGTAGGGCAGTTTTGTACGCAGCCAGCTCAAGTTCAATCTCCAGCACTACATACGGTTGCTTGAATACCTCCATGAGGACCCTCATCCTTGAGAATAGCCAGAATCCCCCCCCACCCCGCAAAAAAAAAAAAAAAGCCAGAAGTCAGCCCTATGTGTCCTCCCTCTCCAAATGGGGCTGCGCCCATCATTTGGGGGTGGGGGTGAGGGGTGGGAGCGTGTTCAGGAATCAAATGCAAGGCTTTTCACATGCAAACTATGTGTGCTATCACTTAAGAGGATCAAGAGGGCTCCCAGGAAGTGCTCAGGTGGCCTAGAGGCCACTCAACAGTATTTAGCTAATGAGACCACAGAACTCAATTCTTGGGCAGCCAGACCCAAACTTGATGTTGCTTAGGAGGTCATCAGTGCCAGAGATGGAATTTAGATCCCTGTACAAACAGGGCATGTGTTCAGTCTCTTGAGCTATCTCCCTAACCCCAGTTCAGATTTTGGGGGCCAGTGCCCAGGAGTTGCTCCAGGTGATACTCAGGGAATTTTATAGTGTTAGGAATTGAACCCAGACTTTCTCCATGCAAAGCCTGCAGTCAACTATTGAGTTCTCACTCCAGCCTCTGACCCAGGAATTTTGTTTATGGTCCAATTGATCAGACACCAAATTGAGAGATGATCCCAGGATTAGACTCCACACACCCTTCCCCGCCCTTGTTTCTAAACAGCTAAAGGAGTGTGTAGCTTGTAATTGTTCCTGCTACAGCCTGGCAACACAGCTTGAGTCAGACTCCAGACTGTTTTTACAAGTGAGTTCTAACATTGGGCTGTCTTGTGTTCTGGACCTTCTCTGGGCTTCATTTGAGTCCTTTGGGTCCTTTACTAGGCTTGAGTGGTTGCTGAGCAGGCACACGGTCTGGGGAGGTGTGCCTCCCATCTGTGTTCATTTTGCTCCCTCATTCCTTCAGACACACTGTAGGTCGGAATCCATTGTTTCGTACTTCCTCCTCTCAGGTCAAGGAAATCACTTTGCAGATTTGATCCCCAGCACCGCATGATCCTCCAAGCACTCCCCGGATGTGACCCAAATAGCAATAAGACAAAAAACCTTCCTGCTCTCTTTCGGTGCTCCTGCTTAGAAGGGCGTGAGCTAGAGGAGTGGGAACGATCCATGACCATATGCCCGCTGCTGACAAAAGTTTTGTTTTCCCAGGCCCAAGTCCGGCTAAAAGGAGCTGGCCTGGGAGCCAAAGGCAGTGCGTATGGATTGTCTGGTGCAGATTCCTACAAAGATGCAGTCCGGAAAGCCATGTTTGCCCGCTTCACCGAGATGGAGTGAGACTCACAAGGAAAGAGAAAGGACGACAAGCTCCAAAGAGTCCCATCTCCTGAATTCACTTACGCCTGGTTCTTCAAGGGCATGCCTTGTGCTGTTAAGTGTTTAGGGTGAACACTTTGCTTCTGCAAGGTTTCCCTCCCACGTAAAGGAGTTCCCTTCCTATGGGTTGTTTGGTGAACCCTTCCTTCCTGCCAGAGGGCTTCCGAACTGGCGAGGGGACAGTGGGTCTTTTATACTTAAGTGTACATAGTGTAATGTAGTGTGTTTTACATGTGTAGCCTATGTTGTGCTCCATCAGCCCCGCTCATTCTTAGGGGTGTTGAGATGCCATAGGTGGTATGTGATACCAAAGCCGCCTCTGTCATTTGTTGTCGTGCTGTCTTTTCTTGGCAAAAGCCTTGTGTATATTTGTATATTACACATTTGTACAGAATTTTGGAAGATTTTCAGTCTAGTTGCCAAATCTGGCTCCTTTACAAAAGAAATACCTTGAAAAATGAGTGTCTATGTCTCTTATTGGGTGACCCAGTGATGCAGGCATTGAACAGCCTTATGGAAATTCAACTAAGCCAGCTTTTCCACTTCCGTTTCAAAACATCAAAGGGAGTGTGGAGCCCTTTTATTGCTCCAGTTTTCATTGCTCCTATTTTTTTTTTTTTTTTTTTTCAGTTTATTGCTCCTCTTGCACTCAGGAATTACTCCTGGCATTGTTCGGGACCATATGGCATTACAGGGATCAAACCCAGATCTGCCACACATAAGGCAAACACTCTACCTGCTGTACTATTGCTCCTGCCCCAGGGTGCCAGGTTTTTTAGTCATCCTACAGGGTAGGACCTTCCTGCACATTGGCCCTGATTGAGGAGACACTTAGACCATCCTCTGTTTTGCTTTTTTTTCCCGGGGGGGTGTCACATGACAATGCTCAGGGTTTACTCCTAGCACTGCTCAGAGACCATATGGGATGCCAGGATTGAACCCAGATCAGCCACATGCAAGGCAAACATCTTATCCTCTGTACTATCACTCCAGCTTGATACCCACCCTCTGTTAATGTGGGAGGAGCTTCGGGTTCTGTTATCACTGTGGTTTGGGTTTTTTTTTTTTCTTTCTTTTTTTTGGGTCACACCCAGCAATGCTCAGGGGTTACTCCTGTCTCTGCACTCAGGAATTACTCCTGGCACTGCGTGGGGCACCATATGAGATGCCTGGAATGGGTCAGTCGCATGCAAGGCAAATGCCCTGCCCACTGGACTATCGCTCCAGCCCCATCACTAAGCTTCTTGGTGTATCAGTTGCTCAGAAGCTTCTGTTCTGAAGTTTATCATCTCATCTCTGACTAGACTTGTTGGCATGCTTAAAGTATGCATGGGTATGCACTTATTACCAAACCAGATGGGTATGAATCCCCAGGCTGCCAGTTAACTAACCTGAACACTTAGGCTCCATATTTGGCATAGAGTCAAAGGATGGTATTCCTCACAGCTCAATTATTACAACTTTGACTGCTAAATAGTTCTGATCCTTGGGGCCGGAGCGATAGCACAGCAGGCAGAGGCATTTGCCTTGCATGCGGCCGGCCTGGGTTCGATTCTCTGGCATCCCATATGGTCCCCCGAGCACTGCCAGGAGTAATTCCTGAGTGCAGAGCCAGGAGAAACCCCTGGGCATTGCCGGGTGTGACCCAAAAAAAAAAAAAATAGGGGCCGGAGCGATAGCCCAGCGGGTAGGGCGTTTGCCTTGCACGTGGCCGGCCTAAGCCAATCCAGGTTCGATCCCCGGCATCCCATATGGTCCCCCGAGCACCGCCAGGTGTAATTCCTGAGTGCAGAGCCAGGAGAAACCCCTGAGCATTGCCGGGTGTGACCCAAAAAAAAAAAAAAACAGTCTTGATTCTTTTTGAAATTGATGTGCGAAGTGCTCAGGAGGGGCTGGAGCAATAGTGCAGCGGGTGGGTGTTTGCCTTGCATGCAGCCAACCCGGGTTTGATTCCCCTGGCATCCCTTATGGTCCAAAAACAAACAAAAGTGCTCAGGAGAAACTTTCAAGGCACCAGCCTTTATCCCAGGTTCTTAGTAGGGGCACTTTTGGAGGGTTGGCCTGTGCTGCTCTGTCCAGCAGGTGGTAGGGTTTGCCTTACATGTGGCCAACCCAGGTTCAATCACTAGCATCCCATATGGTCCCCTGGGTACTGCCAGGAGTAACCCCTGAGCATCGCCAGGTATGACCCAAAAAGCATAAAACCAAAAACTTGGAGAAGGAGCCAGACCTGTTTTACAAGGGCAATGTTAAGACACATGCAGAAGCCCCAAGTCCAGGCAGCTGTAGAAGGAACATGAGAACTGACAAAAATGAGTGGAACTCATTTTCCAGATCCAACTTTGGGGAACAATGACTAGCTCCCTGTCTGGGGCTCTGCAGTTTCCAGATGCACTAGTCCCATCCAGCAGCAGCCTGGAGTCTTCCAGATGAGCAAACAAGCGTAGATAGAAATTGAGACTCTTGGGGCCAGAGAGCTAGCACAGCGGGTAGGGTATTTACCTTGCATGCAGCCGACCCAGGTTCAATCCTTGGCATCCTGTATGGTTCCCCGAGCACTGCCAGGAGTAACCCCTGAGCATCACTGGGTGTGAGCCCTCCCCAAAAAAAAAAAAAAAATTGGGACTCTTAATTACAGGCACTTAATATGCCAAAGAGCAAGGACATGGCTGGAACAGTAGTACAGTGGGTAAGGCATTTGCCTTGCACATGTCCCACCCAGGTTTGCCTGGCCCTTCAGAGTGCCCCCTCCTACTTCCCAGTCCACTGCCTCCGTAGGCGTGATAGTTGAGTGCAAAGCCAGGAGGAAGTCCTAAGCAGCACTTGGTGCATACCCCACCAAAATAAGCCTATACCTGGGAAACCCCAGCTAAGCACTAGCAAGGGCATAGCCTCCATGATCCTTTTGTTCTGCTTTTTTGGATCACACTCAGCAATGCTTAGGGATTATTCCTGACTCTGCACTCAGGAATTACTCCTGGCAATGCTTGGGACCATATGGGATGCCGGGATTGAACCCCCGTCGGCCACTTGCAAGACAAACGCCCTACCTGCTGGACTATTGCTCCAGCCCTTCCATGATCCATTTGAATTTGAGCATTGAATGGCCCACGCCAGAAGGCACTAGAATTGCTCCTGGTTAGTCTTTAGTAGCTGCTTAAGGCTCCTATGAAAAATTGTTGATCTATGTTGTTCTCACTGGCTTCACTTGGTTTGAACCAGCCCCTTAGAAGCTGAAGTGGGGGGCTGGAGCGATAGCCCAGTGGGTAGGGCGTTTGCCTTGCACGCGCCAGCCCATGACGGCCAGGGTTCGATCCCCGGTATCCCATATGGTCCACCGAGCACCTCCAGGAGTAATTCCTGAGTGCAGAGCCAGGAGAAACCATCCCTGAGCATTGCCGGGTGTGACCCAAAAAGCAAAAAAAAAAGAAAAAAAAAAAAAGAAGCTGAAGTGCTCCCTCTACTGCCATACCCATCACCACCCAACTTAGCCAGGCGACTGCTAACCTTCCACCACTTGTCTAGTGGGTTTTATGGTTTGGTTTCTTTTTGAGATTTGACTTACTATGTTGGGTGAGGAGGTGGCTATACCTGGCAGGCTCGGGACAGTAAATCCTAGTTGGGGGAGTACAAGGTACGCGCGCCTTACCTAGTATCAGCCCCCTTGGCAGACAATTTGACTTGGCAAGTCACACAGGACCTCACCTGGTGCTGAATGGTATCATCCCCTCAGGACCATGGCTGCAGCCCCTTTAAAAGCCCAGGTAGGGTCCGGAGCGATAGTCCAGTGGGTAGGGCGTTTGCCTTGATTGCAGCCAACCCGGGTTCGATCCCTGGCATCCCATATGGTCCCCCACGCAGTACCAGAAGTGATTCCTGAGCGCAGAGCTAGAAGAAACCCTGAGCATCGCTGGGTGTGACCCAAAAAGCAAAAATATAAATAAAAGGGCGGGCGTGCCCGGGTAGGGCGTTGCTTGCTGCGGCCGGCCCGTGCCAGCCAGGTTCGATCCCGGCGTCCCTATGGTCCCCGAGGCCGCCGGAGTAATCCTGAGTGCAGAGCCAGGAGAACCCTGAGCAGTGCCGGGTGTGACCCAAAAGCAAAAAATATAAATAAAAGCCCAGGTATCCCTGACCAGCCCACCTGGCTGCTACAATCCTAAACTTACTGAGTGCTGTCATGCCCTACCCTACCCTGCCCACAGGGCCACTTGACCCTCCTAGGCAAAACTGACTTGGGGTACTGCCAGAGCTGTCCACACTTCCCAATTAGAAACCCAGATTCCAAATCTGGGTCTCTTGCTGAACCAGAGAGTCCAGCCTGCCCTTGGTTGGGACAGCTGCTGCAATGTGCTGGGCTTTGAGGACTGGCCAGGAGCAGCTGTCATGGCTGTGCATCAAAGGAGTTTCAAAGCCCAGATGAGTAGCCAGGCCTGAGCTAAGCTCCCCAGGCATCCACAGTCTGGCTAAGGGGTCTCAAGGGCACCCGGAGCACAGTCACCAGCCTCCCTGATTTTAGAGGAACAAATGCCCTCCTACTGGGGAACATTGACCTGCAGACTGGAGGTCACTGCTGCTGATGGCCGCCAGGTGGCATCACCCCATCATCTATCCAGCCAAGCTAGTTATGTGCTAATGGTGTGAGGGTGTCTCACTAGGTCTTGGGGCACTGGAGAGTCCCAGGAAATATACCAGGACACCTGAGAGTTGAGAAGCCTTTCTAGAACTTGTGCCTCTGAGCAACAGATTCGCCAGCCTGCAGGTTTTTAATGGGTCCCTACTGCAGGGATCCCCACTAAAAGGAAAGTCATGCCCGGCTACAGGAGTGGTCAGGCTAGTCTGTGGACAGTAAGTGTTAATCTCAGCAGCCCTTTCAAACCCAGGTGAATTATTTCTGTGGTCAATAAAAGTGCTTCTCAGCTTCACACTCCTTTGCCTCTCTGCCTAGTAATTGACTTCACAGAAATATTTTTGCAGTGCCACATGAGGCCACAACATCTCTCTTCAGCCAGGGAGAGTTGAGGCTGCGCTTTCTCAGGGCTCTCAGAGGCAGAAATGCCTGTGTGCCCTCATGCAGCCTCCAGAAAGGGAGAAAGCAGCTTTGCATCAGGAGGCACACGCCAGGGTCATGACCCTCCCATCCAGCTTCCTCTCTGTAGTACTCATCTGGTTTAAAGAGGAAACAGACTCAAAGCAGAACAGTTGCTGGAGATTACCAGACTAGCAAATTTGG
The DNA here is from genome assembly GCA_021461705.1 of Cryptotis parvus. Taxonomy (NCBI): domain Eukaryota; kingdom Metazoa; phylum Chordata; class Mammalia; order Eulipotyphla; family Soricidae; genus Cryptotis; species Cryptotis parvus. The sequence continues at coordinate 3,904 of JAJIBD010012892.1, read as the reverse complement.
AGCCCGGATTTCACCCCAGATGCCTCTGCTCAACTAATCCCAGGAGCAAAGGTGGAAAAGGGTCCGTGGCAGCAGAAACAGAGTTAGGCTTCAACTGAAGTGTGGCCTAAGTTCCCTCAGTGCTCCAGGGGAAGAGAACAGACAGGGAGAGGCAGGAAATATGGGAAAAAATCCTGTAGGGGCTGGAGTGATGATAGTATAGCGGGGGGGGGTTGTTAGGCTTGCACATGGCCTACCCGGATTCGATCCCCGGCATCCCATATGGTCCCCTGAGCACCGCCAGGAGTAATTCCTGAGCATTTGCCGGGTGTGACCCAAAAAGCAAAACAAACAAAAAAAAAAATGCAGACAAAGCAAGACCTAGAGGATGCTGGGAAGAGAAGAGCGGGAGAGGTCTGCAGAGGCTGCAGGGCAAGATAACACGGGGTGGGGGGCGCTGGGTCTGGGGGAGTGGGTTCCTCCGAGATAAGACAGCCAAGCCGCCAAGCCGCAGCCAGCAAATTCTGTGCGCCGGATGGGGGAGGCTTCGCTGTAGCAGGCCCGAGAGAAAGGAGGGGGCCAGGAGGCCTGGCTGAGCCCCCTACTGGCTTTCCAGCTAGACTGAGGCCCAGAGAGCCTGACACACCCACCAGGCTCCCAGCTCCTCCACCTTCAAGTCCAGTTGGACAGGAGCAATTTGAGAATGATTCATGGATGCAATTAAGTGTCCTTCCCCTCCCCACTATCATCTTGGGTGGGGGTGGGGGATGTTTCAGGGGTGGGAGACTGCCATGCATGCGCTTGGATTCAGTATAGCAGGTGCCCTAAGATGCCCAGTTTGGAAATGCAGGACTGAACAAGTCAGCTGGGTGCAAGTCCTGGGTGGCACTAAGGTGGGACTTGATCCCCTTCCCCCCAACTGCTTGACAGGTTGATGCAGCCCTAGTACTCCCAAGCATGCTGTAGTACCTACGCCAAGCACATGCTCACACAGGCCTGGGAGTCACTCACTCAGCAATGGGCATGTTCTCTGGCTCCCTCAGACTGATTATGGGAGTCAAACATCTGCAAATCCCAACCGACCCCCTCCATCAGCACATGCATGATGTAGCTTCACTAATGCCAGGTCCATTAGGAATCCCACCTCCACTGTTCCTGTGGCCAGGCCCCCCTACTCACTGCAGCTGCCCTCTTCCCAGAGGGACAGATCTTGGGGTCTCCACCCACACTAGGACACACTGCTCAGGTCTAGGTTTGCAAGCTGACAGGGGGATGCTAAGGAAAAGGGTTCTGCAGCTCCAGAAATTGATTACATTAAAATTGATGGGCCACTGGGCCGGAGCGATAGCCCAGCGGGTAGGGCGTTTGCCTTGCATGCCTGTGCCGGCCTGGGTTCGATCCCTGGCATCCCATATGGTCCCCCGAGCACTGCCAGAAGTAATTCCTGAATGCAGAGCCAGGAGAAATCCCTGAGCATTGCCGGTGTGACCCAAAAAGAAAAAAAAAAAATTGATGGGCCAGAGCAATAGTACAATGGGTAGGACCTTGACAGTGGTGGACCCAGATTCAATCCCTAACACCACATAACCCCCTCCCAGATTGGCAGAAGTGATCCCTGAGTGCAAAGCAAGAAGCAACTCCTGAGCATTGCTCTGTGTGCCCCCTCCCACCCCCCCTCCACACACACGAAAAAGCCTGAGGAAAAAAATGTTTTGCTTTTTTGGGTCACATCTGGCTATGCTCAGGGGTTACTTCTGGCTCTGCACTCGAATTAACTCCTGGCAGTGCTCATGGGGACCATATAGGACACGTATCAAACTAGGGTCGGCTACATATAAGGCAAACGTCCTACCAGCTGTACTATCACTATGGCCCCAACCTCAGAAAAAATTATTAATTTTTTTTTTTTTTTTTTTTTTTTTTTTTTGCTTTTTTGGGTCATACCCGGCAATGCTCAGGGTCTACTCCTGGCTCTGCACTCAGGAATTACTCCTGGCGGCGCTCGGGGACCATATGGGATGCCGGGGATCGAACCCAGGCCGGCATGAGCCGGCCGGCGTGCAAGGCAAACGCCCTACCCGCTGGGCTATCGCCCCGGCCCTAGTTTATTTATTTTGCTTTTTGGGGTCATACCCGGCGAGGGCTCAGGGGTTACTCCTGACTCTGCATTCAGGAATTACTTCTGGCGGAGCTCGGGGACCATATGGAATATCAGGGATTGAACCCTGGTCAGCTATGTGCAAAGCAAGCACCCTACCTGCTGTGCTATCGCCCCGACCCCTCAGAAATGTTTAACATCGGGGCTGGAGCGATAACCCAGCGAGTAGGGCATTTGCCTTGCAGCGGCTGGCCTGTGCTGGCCCAGGTTCGATCCCCGGCATCCCGTATGGTCCCCCTAGCACCACGAGTAATTCCTGAGTGCAGAGCCAGGAGAAACCCCTGAGCGTCGCTGGGTGTGAACCAAAAAGCAACAACAACAACAACAAAAAAGTTTAAAATCTACAGCCACAACTAATGAGAAGGGGGGGAGAGGAAATGGTCTTCTCATGCAGACTGGTAAACTGAGGCTCAAATAGGCCCACAGGCCAGGGAAACCCAAAACACCTTCAGTGCTCTGAGCCATCAGAAGTCTGTCCTGTCCTGTTGCATCCAATTCCAGGCTCTGCCGTCTTAGTCCAGGTCAACCCTGGGCCGAGTTAGCTCTGCCTGCCCCTCAAACCGAGTCACAATAGCAGGGCACAACCTCTTCTTCCTTCTGACAAGAACTACAACTGGCTGCCCTGGACAAGGACCTGACAGAGTCTGAGAAGAGGAGTCCCGGCAGGCGGGGGCCCCAGGGCTCCACCAGACTCCAATGCAAAACGTGAGCAGCCACCACACGCCTTCGCCACCCACCCCACCCCCAACACAGATTTTTCTGGTTCTTATTAATGTAAATGAAATCTGCTCCCAGCGTCCTTAATGGAAAGCGTTCCTGGAATTTGACTGCACACGTGGTGGTGGGAGGGTGGGTACCCTACGATTAACTCTTATGCAGCCAGACTCAGACCAGTTTCCAGCGCTGCAACGCCTGCCGTTGCTGGCTGAGGGCTTGAGGACCAGTGCTCAGCCCCTCTCACACCGGGGTGCTGGCACAGTAAGGGCTGGCAAAACCCCTGGGTACTCGGGCCGCGCAGGGCCCAGGGGGCAAGGGCAGAAGCTTCTCAGAGCATGAGCGGGGCCCTTGGCAGGAAGCAGAGGGCCCTGGAACGTCCGAGATCCGAGGGACCGAACAGACTGTAGGAGCAAGGAGGGGCTGGGGGTGGGAGACAGCTGCCCACCCGGTCCTGGGGCTCCCGGAGTTGGGGGTGGGGACCCCACGCAGACCCTGCTCTCGGAAGCCGCCCTTCCCCCACCTCACTCGGGAGACATCTGCCAGGACCATCATCTGCATAACTGTGGGGGCTAAGAGGGGGCGCTGGAGAGCCCAGGGGACGCCCCAGAGCGCTCGACTGCGGCGGGGAGGCCTGCTCGGGCACTGCCGGGAGAGGGGAGCCGGCGGCGCGGCGGGGGCGTCTAAGATTTCAATTTCTCCCAGGTGTAGCTCCGTCTGCAGCAGCCGGGGAGGCGGGCTGAGGGGCCGCACCTGAGGGGAGAATGCGGCGCGGGGAGGGGCGCGAGAGGGGCTCCGGAAAGGGGAGGCGGCCACCGAGGGGGCCCCCCGGTGCTGGAAAGGGGGCACCGGCGGAGGGCCAGCGGGGAGAAGGCGGGGCTGGCGGGGATTAAGGGAGAGCGGTACCGCGAGGGGCTGGTCTCAGTGGGGGGACAATAGGCTGCCGGCCTCCTGCCCACACCTGTCAGGCGGGGGAGGGGCTGACCCACTTAGCTGCCGCCCCTCCCGGGTTTCCACTAATGAATGCTCGGGGCCTCGGGAGGCAGCTTCCCC
>JAJIBD010012891.1:0-45523 GCA_021461705.1 Cryptotis parvus | reverse complement strand
AAAAACAAGAGCTAAAGCTGGTAATATTCAGGGGCCACATAGTGTCAGGGGATCAAACATGGGGTGGGTACATGCAAGGTATGTGCCCTATTCCCCATACTATCTACCTAGCTTTAATTTTTTAAATATATATCATTTTAGTTAACTGCAAGGGAAACATATTTTTGAAAACAACATTACAAAACACTTGGGTATGTTATTTATTTTAAAACAAACAAATTTAAGTTATGCTATTCCAAGCCAAGACAATTTGGAGAAATTGAATATTTTCTCTTGTTTTTTTTCCACTCTGGAAAGGCCAGTGTTATCTCTAGAATACATCTCTCTCTCCCTCTCCCTCCCTCTCTTTCTCTCTCTCTCTCTCTCTCTCTCTCATAAACACACACACATTTACTTAGTAAATTTATTTCAATAAAAACTAATTTTTTTCACTAAAAAGCTTAATAAAAGTTAAGTGACCTCTTCTGAAGTTGTGACCACAGTTTAAGAACTCAGGGATAGACTAACACAGTTTTCTGCATGTGCCTGTGTGGCATAGGGTGTACATCAGCTCCCCAACTTTCTTTCCCCCAGGGCACTTGGTGGCCACACCACAGCTTGGGACAGCAGTCAGGAAATTCCACCTTGATTCTTCAGGGCTCTGGGAGACTTTGAAAGACAGCTCTGGCACATTGCGCCCCTGAAATATTTCTTTCATATAGGACTTAAGAATCTGGTATGTTTCTTTACTAAAACATACTTCTTGCAAAAAAGAGATAACTTGCCATAGAGGCAGGCTAGGGGAGGGGGAGGAATTGGGGTTATTGGTGGTGGGAAATGGGCACTGATGGGGGAGGGTGCTGGAACACTATATGACCAAAATCCAAACATGAACATCTTTGTAATTGCATATCTCACGGTCATATAATAAAATATTTAACAAAAAAACAACAAAAAAAAGAATTAATGATATTTTTTAGTTAAAGTAAAATATTTCCAAAGTTTTAAAGATCATATCACTGTTGTTTTAGACCAAAAGTGAGAGAAATTCCTACATATAGTTTAGACATTTTTAACTCATAGCCTGTTTATGTAAAAGCTATCTCTTAATATAATGACATTTAATGAACTTGAATGTTACAAGATATTTTTTAATAAGCACATTGATTTTTTAAAAGTACTTACTGAATTTATTTTCACAATTATGTATGCATATCATTAAGGAATTAAAATTTTCTTTAAGGCTTGTTGTAAAAGAAAACCATAATTTCTGGTCATCATACCTCTTTCATTTTCTGTTCTCCAAACATAACCATTTTTAGTTAATGGAAGTAATAATCTTTGTACGCATCCATATAAAGCTAAATAACATGCTTGTGTTTTTTTTTTATTTTGAGCATTATCTGTTTCCCATTATTGAATAAATAATATCAAGTTGCCATTTTGATCACTTGACTTCCAGTAGATCATTGATTTATTCAAGCGGGCACCAGTAACATTTCAATTCGTCCTGTACCATGCAAGATAACTCAAGGGCATCTGCCTGCTCCAGGAACATAAAGAGCCTCAATCCATCAAGTCATGGGAATGAAGTCTATAATTGTTACTGGTATTTGGCATGTAAATACAACACGGGTAGCTTGCCAGGCTCTGCCTTTTAAAGGAAAAAAATACCTACTGTGCTATCGCTCCAGCCCCCTCATCTTTCTTTTTTTTTTTTTTTTTTTAGATCACACCCAGCTATGCTGAAAACTTACTCCCAGCTCTGTATTCAGGGATCATTCCTGGTAGGACACAGGGTGAGGTGACTGTATGCAAGGAAAGCACCTTACCACTGTACTATATCTCTCTAGCTCATCTTAGACTTTTTTTCAACTTTGAATTTTCATTAAGCTTTCAATTCCCATTCTATCTCTTTTTCTTTTTATCATATTATCTCTTGTGATTGCCCCACAAGTCCTCAGAGTGGAGCACGTTGTAGACACTGCACACATGGACCCCTTCAGGTATCCATCATTGTCAAGCCTTCCTGTGCACCCCATCAGGCACAGGACAGACCTGATCCCCTCGTCAAGGAGCTCAGAAGATGGCAATTTGTAACTGTTTATTTCCTTTCCTACTTGCCTCTTTTTTTAATTCGTCCTATTTCAACTCTTTCTCCCCATTTTGCTCAGTGCCCATGTTGTTCCTCCCACTCTGCTTCATCCTTTCTTCTGTCTTCCCTGATAGATTTTTCCAATAACTAACAGAAACCCAGCTCAGCTGGTTTTTATCACGCTCCTGTTTGTGCATTTTTCCAAGTCAATTAAACCATTACCAGGGCTAAATGAGGCATGGACTCTGTAGAAGTCACACCTGTTGCCAGGGAGATGGAGGGTCAGAACCTGTGCAGCTGGCGGGTGGATGGCAAGCAGGGCTGGAGGGAGGCAGCCAAGTGTGACCCTGGGGGGTGTTTCCCCCGTGCTGAAAGAGAACCCTCATTCCTAGTACCTTCCTTTATTTCCTTTCCTCTGTCTCTTGGGAATTGAATCCAGAAGATCTTTGTTCTTGAAAAGCAGAATGTTCCTTGTTTTAATATAGAACAAATGAAGTCTTAATAAAACTCGGGATGGTAACGTTGGTGATGACAGATAAGATGTCACAAATCCATTGGCACATATGCAGCTGGCTTCTCTAAAAGCTACATTGTGGATGTATCTCAGTAAGAGGTAAAATAAGGGGTCAGAGGTATATTTCAGGGGACCAAGTACATGCCCACTCAAATGTGCAGGCCATTGGTGGTCTCCCACATAGCAGGTCCCAAGCAGCACTGCACTGCCAAGTCTTGACATTAAAGGACTGGACTGAGTATTGCTGGGAGTGGACCCAGGCCCCTTGGAACCCCATTCCCCCAAAATACATGGGTCACCTTTCTGTATTAGTGGCTGCTTACTGTTAGTATTGTGTTAGTATTATTAGTATTATGCATGAGCATTATGACGAGGACAAAGATTACAGTACAATAAACCATAGACAAAGTGCTTATCTGGCAAAGATAAGTGATCCCTATGTGAAATCAATTTTGCTTTCGTAACCATCTTTTTTCCTAGGGAGCTTAGAATTTTTGCTTCTGCCATGTAGGAAGTCAGAAATTACTGTTTTGAATTTGTTGCCTCTACTAATGGTTTTGTGTTCCCATGATCTGTGCCTCAATTTTATTTAGCTGAAATGTGGGCAAAATAATTTCATTCCTCACTAGAGTTATACAATTTCCAGAAATGTTAAAACCTTTTGACTAGCGCCAAAAGGTGTTTTGCCTTTGATAAAAATTGATATGCCCAGTCGGAGTAATAGTACAGAAGGGAGGGCATTTGCCGTGGATGTGGTCAACCTGGGTTCGAACCCCAGCATCCGATATGGCTCCCAGGTTCTATCCCTGGCACCCCAAGCACTGCCAGGAGTAATTTCTAATTGCAGAGCCAAGAGTAACCCCTGAACATCGCCAGGTGTGACCCAAAAAGCCAAAAAAAATTTTTTTGAAATGTCATGGTATTGACTCCTAATCTGTTCATTTTTTCCTTATTTCAGAAATGTGGGTGAATCTTCCAACTTTTTGGATAGATGCAAATTCAATTGACATCCTATTTTTTTTCTTCTTGTGTTTCATTTGGGACCATAACTGGCAGTGTTTTACTCCTGGCTCTGTGCTCAGAGATTGCTCATGTCAGGGCTCAGGGACTATGTGTGATACTAAGAAATTGAACCCTAGTTGATTCCTTAGTATCACATGCAAGGCAAACACCCTACCTGCAGTACTATGTCTTCAGCCCCTTGACTAGTACTTGCTTTTTTTTTTTTTCATTTTTTGGGCTATACCCAGCAATTTTCAGGGCTTACTCCTGGCTCTGGGCTCTCAGGGATCACTCCTGGCAAGCTCAGGGGTCTATGGGGGGTGTCAAGGTCAAACCAAGATCGTCTGCATGCAGGTAAGTGCCTTACTTGCTGTACTATCTCTCCAGCCTCAATCAACAGGCATGTTTCAATTCTGAGATCTTTATATAATATTATAAGTATAGTTGTGATCATGATGAAGCCCCTGACCCCAGAAACCTTCAGTCCTGTAAGAAGTTTCTGCCCTAGAATTGCCTAGGCAACCCTGGTTTTAAGTAGCCAAACTGTATTCATGCATTCAACAAAGATTTGTAGAACAGCTGCTAGTTCGGGCATTGGGCATGGTTGCAGGCTACGAGGATAAGAAGAAAAGACAGGCTGTGCCTTCAAGAAGCTTCCTGTCCCTATTGATTTAATTCTCTCTCCTGACAGACACAAGAAAGAATACATCAGGCATCCCTCTTTCCCCTTAAATACTTGGTTGGAGCCTCTAATATACTCGAGTCACTATAATTATAATAGTTTCTTATCTCTGCTTTTAAACCTTGAAAAAAGAATTTAAGCTTTCTTTCTCAAGTGTCTTTGCACACTCTAATGTCAGAGGAGCTAAACAAATTATTTCTGATTGAATAAATAATTGTGTGCATTTACAAATTCAAAAAGCTTATGGAACTATAGACTAGTCTTCTGACCTCCCATTTCATGTCTTATGATGAGAAACTAGATGGATAATTATTTATCAGTAACTGAAATACTCTATGATTTCAAAGTTCCTTCAAAATATGAAATCATCTGGTCTGCAGGTTATTCTCCCAAATTGTATATGACATTGAGAGAAAGAACAAACACCTTGACTTTAGTTTGTGATTTTCTTGCAGGAAGACAAATGTGATTATATATGATTTAAATAAAATCAAATTATAGTAAGAACAAATGATCTTATTATTTATGACTCTCAGATATATACTATTACTATAATTATAGTGAGGAAAATATTGCAGGCAGACTTAAGTAAGCCAGAGCTTTTATTTTCTGACATGTTGTAGTCTAGGAATAATATGGTATCAAAACTCTGCTCATGAAATCCTCAGCCACATTACCTGGAATAAACTTCATAGTTATTGATTCAAGATGGGTTCCACCTCAATGCAGCAGAATGGAGAAAGGGCAGATTTAGTGATAGAAAAGCACCAACTCTATCTTATCTAAATCCCTTAAATATTGTCACAGGGTCCTTCGCAACTTGCATTCCATAGGCCTAAACTTAGCTATTTGACCAAACATATGTTTTTTCTTCTTTTTTGGGTCACACTTGGAGATGCTCAGGGTTACCCCTGGCTCTGCACTCAGGAATCACTCCTGGTGGTGCTAATCATACCGGTACTCGGGTATGATTACATGGGGTGCAGGTAATCATACCGGGTTGGTTGCGTGCAAGGCAAACACCCTCCTTGCTGTACTGTTGCTCCAGCCCAGACCAAACATAATTCTAAAGCAAACTGGGAGGAGGAGTATCTATTTTAGACAGTTACTTTCCCAAATCAATGTTATTTCCCTGTGGCACAAAGGGAACAGAAATAAGACATACAACTGAAATGCATTAGCTACATAGACTGCATTTTATGTATATACTGCATTTTGCATATTTTTTTTTTTTCTTTTTGGTCACACCCAGCAATGCTCAGGGGTTTCTCCTGCCTCTGTACTAAGGAATTACTCCATGTGGTGCTTGGGGGGACCATATGGGATGCCGGGGATCGAACCGGGTCAGTTGCATTCAAGGCAAATGCCCTACCCGCTGTGCTATTGCTCCGGCCCCTGCATATGTGTTTTATAGCCTATATTAAAGTTAGCATGTTAGAATTACCCTAGAACTTTTGTATTCTAATTATGTAAAATTGAAGGCACAATGATGAACTTCAGTGGCTAATCTGTTATACTACAAACATGGTTTGTGATACACTGGTTATTGACATGTAGGAGGTAGTGCTGCAGTAGAAATAAAAGGAACTTTTGGTAACAGGGTATTTGCAGGGAGTCAAGGGACAGGAGACTGAGTAAGGTAGTGGCAACAGGAGTGAAAAGGGGGAGTCAGAGCAGAGGGAGACAATATAATCAACAAAATAAGGTGACTAGATGTTGAAGGGGAGGGAGAGGTAGATCTAGGATTAGTCTCAACTTTTAAAGCAAATTAGTCTCTGGCAATTGGACTAAATAGGTAGTTTGGCAGTCACTTCATAAAGCATGGTAAAAACTAATGGCAAAGTTAACTGCTGTAAATTGACCCAAAATCTGTCCTTCATCTATTGCTTCATTGCCAAGGATTTTCTTTTGAATGGATTAATGAGATTAATAGACTTCAAGTAGTTAATCTTTTACAAAAAAAAAGTTGAATAGGTGTTAGTGACTTACCCTAACCAGTTATAATGTTCCCTCTCCTGATTCAGTACACTGCACAGGACTTCTTAAAATTCTGAGTTCTTGGAGGCATTTTTTATACAATCTATTCCTCATCTAGGAAATGGAGTTGGTATGTGAAGTTAAAAACACATTAGGGGGCAGAGCGATAGTCCAGCGGGTAGGGTATTTCCTTGCCCTGTGCAGGCCCGGGTTCGATCCCTGGCGTCCCATATGGTCCCCCGAGCACCGCCAGGAGTAATTCCTGAGTGCAGAGCCAGGAGAAACCCCTGAGCAATGCCGGGTGTGACCAAAAAAGCAAAAAAAAAAAAAAAACACATTAAATGATTAAAGGAACTTGACAAGTGCCCAGTTTAATAAATGTTAGCTTCTATCTCTTCCTGAAAATATATACCACCTAAATGCACTTGTTCGATACACATTTATTCAGATATTGCAATTTTTGACACTGTGCTGAGCGCTGGAGTGCAAAATTGAATTTAGTCATAGAAAGAAACTTATATTATTATTTATTTCTAAATACTGAATGTTGTGACAAATTATGATCATCTTCCTGGTATGTCTGTGCACTTCATTGATGGATCCTAAGGACAGGGTATTTGCTTGTGTTCTCTACCTCTTCATCCCAGACATTAAGCATATGATGTCTGTAGACAATTCCATGGTTGTCTGCTAAGATGCTATTAAGAAATGGGCTCTAAGATCCAGAGAGATAGAACCATGGAAAAGATACTTGCCTTGCATACAGCTGACTTGGGTTCAATTCCTGGAACACCATCTGAACCACCCCCTCCAGGGACCATAGTAATCCAGAAGCCTAAGCATAGAACCAGGAGTAAGCTCTGAGCACAGCTGAGTGTTGCCAGCCTGCAAAATAGGTCCCAGTACCCTCTACTGACATGACTGTTGGAGAAGAAGGTGAGGTTCCTAAGGGATAAGACAAGAGAATATTAAGTGGCAATATATGATCACTTCACTTGATCACTTAACATCCCGTTATTCATCAATTTGCTCGATCGGGCACCAGTAACATTTCCATTTGACCCTATCACGTGCCAGTGTAGCCCAATGGCATCTGGTTGCTTCAGGAATACGAAGAGCCTCAAACCGTTCATTCAGGGTCTTGAAGAAGAAGTCTGACCATCTTGTAGGTGGGAGGCCATGTGATCTTTTGACTTCCTGTGGGATCCAGTTGGTAGCGGCTCCTAGTCCAGCAGTCGTCTCCAAATCACATTACATGTCCAGCTCATCTGATTTTTGATGCCTTGGCAAATGAGACAGTGTCCATGACACTGGATCGTCGACAGAGGTCGGAACTCTGGATTCCTTCTCTCACTTGAGTGAGGCGTGATATTCCAAGCATAGCTCTTTCGATTCCTCTTTGGGACACCCGAATAGAGTTCTCATCCTGCTTTCGTAGGGCCCAGGTCTCTGGGGCATATGTTAATGCAGGGAGAACGGTGGAGTTGAAGAGATGTGCCCGGAGCCGGAGATTCTTTGTCCTTTTAGCTATTTCTTCAATGCTTTTGAAGGCATTCCATGCCGCGCTCTTCCTCCTGCGCAAGCTCAGGTTTTAGGTCGTTCATCATGTTGACTTCTCGACCTAGGTACACATAACTGCTGCATTCAGAGATGTTTGTTCCATTGAGAGTGAATGGGGCCTCTGGAACTAGTTCATTTTTTATGAACATTGTTTTGTTCATAAAACAAGAGATTCAGCTGTAGACATATCTTTCCACGTTCTCCGTCAAAGTCAGCCAGCATTTGTATATGACAATGGGTAAAAGCTTGAGCTCTGAAATAAGGCATCTGTGCATGTAGTTATTTTAAAAAATTGTGGTGAATCAGTCTTTCAAGAGAGGGACTCTGTGGTTCAAAATGTGAAGGATCATAACATCTAGGGGCCAGAGCAATAGTACAGCAGGGAGGGCATTTGCCTTGCATGCAGCCGGCGCAGGTTCAATCCCTGGATCCCATGTAGTCCCCTGAGCACTGCCAGAAGTAATTACTGAATGCAGATCCAGGAGTAACCACTGAGCATCACCGGGTATGAGCCAAAAAGCAAAACAAACAAAAAAAGTCAAGACCTTCACATGTGTTTCTGCTTATTTTGAGGGTTCAGGGAAGCCACCTTGAAGAATCCTGTAAGTTCTCATTGTACAGGTGAGGGGTTGGCGTGAGAGAATACCCAAACCATGCTCCCCCAAGCTGTGCTCTTCTGCCCCAGATGATTCTTCCTTTATACAGAAAGCCCACAGTTCACCCTCATGCCCCCATGACTATTAATATATGAAAATTAAATGATAAATAGGCAAAATTTAGGTCAGAGGCATCAAGTATGGAAACAGCAAGTGTTTGGGATGTGGGGGATGGTCTGGTAAGTTGAGACCTTGAAGGAGTTTATGCTGAAGAATTCAGTTCAAAAGGAAGGTCAGCAAAAGCGAGTCTGGAAAATATGTCCATGGTAGCTATAATTTAATATGACTTTTTGTAATATAATGTTTGTAATAATGTTTCTCTTTGTATTATTGTATCACAATCTTAGGTAGGTGGACATAGTGAGCTTTAAGAAGTAGAATTTACAGGGGCTGGAGCAATAGTCCAGCAGGGAGGATGTTTGCCTTGTACACGGCCACCCTGAGTTCGATTCCCCAGCATCCCATATGGTCCCCCGAGCACCACCAGAAGTAATTCCTGAGTGCAGTCAGGAGTAACCCCTGAGCATTGCTGGGTATGACCAAAAAGCAATTTTTTTAAAAAGTAGAATTTACAGTGGTTGAATGTGAAAGATTATGATTAGAAGGATAACTTTTGTACATCATTTGCTAATAAGCTTGGGAGGAAGGTGAGTTTAGAACCTGTGACATTGAAAATACCTGTTGGACTTCCTACAGGAGCTGTCCTGTCCGTCTACACTTCAAGAACTGAATACGTGGCTTTTATCAGTACTTCATTGGTAATTTACACATAGAACAGGTACAGTAGAGTTCAGACTGAGTAGAGAGTTCCTACTGGACGAATCATGCTAAAGCAGAGAGCTTTGCCCTGGGGCCAACCTCAGTATCATTTAGAAGAAATTTTTTTTTGAGATAGAGATGGCCTTGCAAGTAATGCTCACTTCCTGCAATTTTGAAAATTGCTTCCAAAGCTAGCACCATTTCCTGCAATATGGGACCAACTGGACCATTCTTTGCCTGATAATGTAATGCAGCTCTGGCTTAGCAGTGCTATGACCTACAAGGGTCAACTCAGCTCATGTAGTGCCAGAATCAAGTACAAGAATGTAAGGCATGGAGTTCAAGTTTTTGAGCTATTTCCCTACAAGAAAACAATACACAAGAGATATAATAATAACAAAGATTTATAGCACAAAATCTTTTAAGAATGTGCTATCTTTTAAGAATGTGTTATTTTGTATCTTTTAAAAATCTTTGAGTGTGAAGAGTGTGCTATCATAATAAATGGCTCTTTCTGATACTTTGGCATAAATATAATTCATTTTGTATTTTCTGGAAATTTACATAAATTAAAATTAAGTAGCATTGGGCAGGAGCAACAGCACAGTGGGTAGGTCATTTGCCTTGAATTCAGTCGACACAGGTTTGATCGCCAGCATCCCCTATGGTCCTCGAGCACCACCAGGAGTAATTCCTGAGTGCAGAGCCAGGAGTAACCACTGAGCATCACCAGGTATAATTAAAAAATATCCAGTAGCAGTATCATTAGAGATCTTAGCTTATCAGTGGTGTCTTTAAAATGTGATCTATCACCTCACACCAGAGAGACTGGCACATGTCAAAAAGAAGCAAAAGCAACCAATATGGAAATGTGGGGGAAAGGGACCTTTATGCATTGCTGGTGGGAATGTTGACTAGTCCAGCCTTTTTGGATGACAGTATGGTCATTCCTAAAAAAAACTAGGAATAGAACTTCTGTATGATCAAGCAATTCTACTCGTTGGAATGTACCTCAAATTGCAAAGGCACAATGAAGAAAAGACATTTGCAAGCCTGTGTTAATGGTAGCATTATTCACAATAGTCAAAATCTGTAAAGAACCAAGTGTCTAAGAACAGATGACTGAATAAAGAAACTATGGTACACATATCAGCAGACTATAACAAATGATACAAAACTGATTACTGAGTATCTGCTTAGGATAGACTCAAGCAGAGGTAGAGAAAATCTGAAATAATTGTCTGTAGTTGCAACTATAATGGATTTGGGATTGATTATTGAACATTTATAAGAGATTGAACATATTTGCTAAAAAATTGAGTAAAAATCCACTCCATTTAATAAGTTTGTAAGTGAAACAATAACATAGTTTGTCCCACTCACATGTAACAACCCAGTAAGAAGATTATAACTTTAGCAATACCATTCTAAGATATATTTTCTAAAAAACAATATAATTAATGTCTGCTAAGGAAGCAGGCATGGGCATGGAGGTGTGTGGGAAACAAGGGGTTTTGGTGGTGGAAGGGCACATTGGTGGTGAGACTGGTGTTAGACTATCAAACAACTCAAACAACTGTATTGTGAACAACTTTGTAAATCATAGTGTTTAAATAAATTTTTAAACTATGGTACATATACAAAATGGAATACTACTCAGCTATAAAAAGGTAAAATTATGCAATTTGCTGCTACATGGATAGTTCTAGAGAGTATCATGATGAGTGAAATTAATTGGAAGGAGAGGAGCAGGCACAGAATGAGCTCTCTCACCTGTGGGATATCAAGAAACTTCCTAAGAGAACAACAAAGCTCCAAGGTCTTTAAAAACAAAGAGCAAGAGAACTGTTCTTCAGTAAGAAACTTGCCACCTGAGTGGGAATAAGCTAGGGAGGAGAACACTAGGGCAGTTGTGGAGGGGAAGTGCCTGCTCTAGAGGCAGCCTTGAGGTGGGAGGGGTGGTTAGGAGGAAAACTGGGACATTGTTGGAAGAATGTGAACATTAGTGCAGGGATTAGAGTTGGATCATTTTATGCCTGAAGCTTAATAATAAATAACTTTGTAACTCTGTAAATAATAGTTATCATAACAAAAAGAGAGAGAGAGAGAGAGAAAAGTCTAGTGAGACGAGACACTGAGATAGAGAAATCCAGAGAGAGAGAGAGCTGCAGCAGAGACACAAAGAGTTAGAGAGACAGAAAAACAAAGAAATAGCTAACTCAGTGGTGCAGGGAATTGCACACTCTGGTGATAGATGTGGTGCAGGATGTGTTAGGCACAGAGAGAGAGAGAGAGAAATATAATCTCTCACAGCTGAAGGACTGAGTAGTCCTCTACAATATGGTCAGTTGAGGTTTTCTATATCTTACATAAAGGGCTATAAGAATGTGGCTTCATGCTACACCTCCTCATCTTGCTGCCTTGAGTCTCCCTTCATGGAGATTCTGAGTCGCCTCTGTTGCCATCACCATAAGGGAGACAGGATTAGGTTCATTGAGCTGAGTTTCTGTTTCTTTCCTTTCAGAATTCATCACAGATGGTCTCTACATGACGTGGCTTCAAAAGGCTCAAGGACCACCAAACACAGACATCAATAGTGGAGAAGGCAGAAATGGAGCTTCAGATCCCACAGCTTCCACTCTGTGCTTAATCTCTCTGTAGAGATGTGCCCCCTCTATGGGGTGTGAACCACACCAAGGGGTGAAGGTTCTTAGGCACACTAAACCCCCAGCGTTCTTGTCTCTGCTTTGGAGAGAAAGCAGAACAATGGCACTTTATAGCAGCTGTTTGCTCCTCTTGGCATTTACCTGGGGCTCTTCTGCCTATGGGCCTGACCAGAGAGCCCAGAAAAAAAGGTGACATCATCCTTGGGGGCTCTTTCCTATTCATTTTGGAGTTGCGGCCAAAGATCAAGACCTAAAATCGAGGCCAGAATCTGTGGAGTGTATCAGGTAATGGAAGGAGGCAGGCAGGCAGCCTTTTTCTTCTGGGTGGTGGGCACTGGTGGAGGTATGGGTGCTGGAACACTGTGTGACCGAAACCCCCAAACATGAACAACTTTGTAATTGTATATCT
This sequence comes from Cryptotis parvus, assembly GCA_021461705.1. Taxonomy (NCBI): domain Eukaryota; kingdom Metazoa; phylum Chordata; class Mammalia; order Eulipotyphla; family Soricidae; genus Cryptotis; species Cryptotis parvus. The sequence goes on along the minus strand of JAJIBD010012891.1, from coordinate 33,224 downwards.
CACGGTGGTATAATAAAATATTAATTTTTTAAAAAATTTAAAAATAAACCCTTATAAGTGGATGGAAAGGAAAAAAAACTATACTGAACCCAAACTAGATTCTCCCAAACTTTACTCTCTCTTTTCAAAAATGGCATTCCTGCTCAAGCTTTTTCTCCTTCATTTTAAAATAAATTCCCCAAAAATAACATTTATTAGGTAAAGGAATAATGGAATAGACTAATGGATCATATGCCCAGAGATCTGGCAGCTGATCATCACTGTTCTAGCGAAGTTTTGCTGAATCTAAGTAGCTCAGAAGAAATATACTCTAGGGACAGGAGAAATAGTACAGAAAGTACTTGCCTTGCACACAGCTGACCTGGGTTTGATCCCTGGCTCACATGTAGTTCCCTAAATCAACCAGAGTGATTCCTGAGTACAGAGTCAGAAGTAACCCCTGACCCTCTGACCATCTACACAGTAGAGTTGAACTGTGGAAATTTCCTGTTAGTCTAGTTATTTTAAATTTAAATACTAAAAGGGCTTGGAATTTGACTCAGTGGTAGAGCACTAGCTTGGCATGTGTGAAGTCAATCCCTGGTACCACAAAATTACATACTAAGAGAAGTTTCATTTTATGGTATTTAATTTAAAAAATGAGTACAAAAAACACTTATGTTATTTTTTTATTTCTATGCTTTCAGTCTGCAAAAATATTTCTTTTATTTTCACTAATCCACATCTTGGAAATCACTGCCTTAGGCCATTATTTTCCTGGTCATATAGTCTGAAATCTCACCATTTCCTCCACAACATGATTTCTAGAAATAATCTATAACTCTTACCATCTTGATTACTCTACATCTGATGGTCCCATAATGATTACAAGTCTTAGAATATGGCATCTAAAATTAGATACAATTCCTTCTCATTGGATCTGACTCTGCAGTTCATATTCTGTGGTCCATCACCTCCCTTAGTCTGGACAGCAACGATCCTCACCACACCCATCTTTTTTTTTCTTTTGGGTCACACCCAGCAATGCTCAGGGGTTACTCCTGGCTCTGTGCTCAGGAATTACTCCTGGCAATGCTCGGGAACCATATGGGATGCCGGGGATCAAACTCGGGTCGGTTGCATGCAAGGCAAACGCCCTACCCGCTCTGCTATCACTCCAGCCCCACCACACCCCATCTTTGAGCTAGTACGCTGCTTTCTCCCTTACACTTGCAACTTCCAGAAAATACAGCAATTGGCCTTGGTCTTCCTGATAACTGGAAAATGAAACACTAAAATTATTTTTTAAAAACCTTTCTGTGAATATTCTAGCACACAAATTAGATAATTTTTTCACATGCCTCTTACAAAAGCAAAACAGAGTTGTAGAATTTCACTAATGCTGATTTTTATCTTTTGATAACACATTTGATAACGCATTTTTAATTTAAAAAAAGTCTTCTTTGAGGTACCCAACTGGACTGAGTTGAATGGTGGGTCATATACCAACACAATCAAGCAAAAATGGTTGCCCTGAAGTGACTATACTTCTTATTGTATTAGGGAAAGCAAATAAAATGGGTTTAGCAATAGAGATGTTTTATATAAGAAGAAAATTCTATACTATTTCAATAACTTTTTAAGTTCTAAATGAATCATGAAAAAATATAAGGAAAATAACTAAGAGAAGTAATCTCATTAAAAAATTAAAACAGGGTCAGGGCCAGGGAGATAACTCAAAGGACTGGAAGTCATACTCTATAAGTATACCTGGCCCCCCACATACCTGGTACCAAATGCCACTAGGAGAGGCCCCAAGCACTGTATCATGAGTAGCTACTGAGCATGCCAGGTGTGCCTCTCCCCTAAAAAAACTAGAGCAGGATCATTAGAAACCTGAACAAAACTTTGTGTTGTAACAAGTTGCAGTTGTCACACCTGTCACTGAGTGCTAATATTAATACCCACCATCTTGAGAGAAACATGTGACATTGCCATTTTCTCCTTTGGTCTTTCATATACAAATACAGCATGTTTAGGGAACCCTTGCTCTAAGCTGAGTTCTGGGAGAATAGAAAACATGTTGTTACCCCCTATTTCTTTTATCAATTTGTTTGATTTATTATTTAAAATACTGTTCTGGGCCTGAAGTGATAACAGCAGATAGGCCGTTTACCTACATAAGACCAAATCTGGTTAGACTCCAGCACCCCATATTGTCACTCGAGTCCTCCAAGAGTGATCCTGGGCATAGATCCAAAAGTAAGCCCTGAGTATCACTGCATGTGGCCCTCCCTTTACTCCCCAAAAATACTGTTCTCCTTTGAAAAAGCAAGTGAATTTTAATTTAATTTTTGTTTTTAGTGATAGGAATTAAACGCAGGCCTTCACACGTACAAGACAAATACATGGTAATTTTTTTTTTTTTGGCTTTTTGGGTCACACCTGGAGATGCTCAGGAGTTACTCCGGCTCTGCACTCAGGAATTACTGCTGGTGGTGCTCAGGGGACCATATGGGATGCTGGGGATGGAACCATGCTAGGCAAATGCCCTACCTACTGTACTATCACTCCAGTCCTAATTTATGGTGTTTTTGTTCATAGAAATTATACAACACTCGGTTCTGGAATCACCACATCACCCTTTTCTAAGTTTACATTTTTTCCTTTTATTTCATGCCACTGCACTCCTGAATTGCCCACATCTCTACTCTGGACTTACCGACTTATTTTCTTTACTGGACTCCCTATTCTCTCTATTCCTTAAAATAAATAAAATAAAGCAGAAAGTGCAAATAATTAACACACAACAATTATAATAAAACTCACCATTTCACCACCCCAAAATTGTCACTGTTTATATTCAGTCTTTTTATGCTTGATATTTGTTGTTTATGAAAATAAAATCATTCATTTACCTTTGGTCTCCAGGAATGTCATAATCTAACATTTTTTCTTGAAAAACTAAGAGTTTCTTGTTTCAGGTATCCACATATTAATATCATAAGCTGGTGTCGCTTTCTTTTCTTTTAAGATCTCTATATTACTTTCAATGAAGTACCTCATATCAATGACTTAGAATTCTTAACTCGGTGAGGCCAACTCAAATTATTGAGTCTTACTAATAACAATCTTTATATTGCCTCTCCCTTGCTCTGCTGCAGCGCCATGCAGAGAATCTAGTGTAACTGTCTTCAGTTTACTACACCCCTGTGAAGTAGAGGTTGTCCTCACTTTACAGAGGCTGTAGCGTCTCAAAGAACACAATAACCCAAAACCAAAGAAGGGCATCACAATTCAAAGTCAGCTTTGCCGGAGGCCTTCCTCTAAACTTGTTAGCCAGAAAGCCTTTCATTTTCTCCCACTTCTTCTCTCTTTCCAGATATAACTTCCGTGGATTCCGTTGGTTACAGGCGATGATATTTGCCATTGAGGAAATAAACAGCAGCCCAGCCCTCCTCCCCAACATGACGCTGGGGTACAGGATATTCGACACTTGCAATACCGTTTCCAAAGCCTTGGAGGCCACCCTGAGTTTTGTGGCCCAGAACAAAATCGATTCTTTGAACCTTGATGAATTCTGCAACTGTTCAGAGCACATCCCTTCCACCATAGCTGTGGTGGGAGCAACTGGTTCGGGCATCTCTACAGCCGTGGCCAACCTGCTGGGCCTCTTCTACATTCCCCAGGTACCCCTGAAGGGTGGGGACCAGCAGGCTCTGAGGGGTGTTTTGCCCCTGCCCAAGCAGCTGGCTGGCTTCCAGATCTGATTTCATATGGGCATAAAACACCTTTCAATTAGTCAGGAACTTTTCTTAATTTTGTGTCAACTCTTCATGTCTGGTTGTTTCGTGACTTCTGGAATTCTTTTTTATTTTTATTTTTACTTTATTTAAGCATCATGATTTTCACAGATTTTCATAATACAGTTGTTTCAGGTATTCAGTGTTCCATCAACACTTGGTGTAGGCCAAATACAAAAGGAAGAAAGCAAGGGAGGGAGGCAGGGAGGGAGGGAGGGGGAGGCAGGGAGGAGGGAGGGGAGGGTGGGGGGAGGGAGGGAGGGAGGAGGAGGGAGGGAGGGAGGGAGGGAGGAGGGAGGGAGGGAAGGAGGGAAGGAGGGAAGGAAGGAAGGAAGGAAGGAAGGAAGGAAGGAAGGAAGGAAGGAAGGAAGGAAGGAAGGAAGGAAGGAAGGAAGGAAGGAAGGAAGGAAGGAAGGAAGGAAGGAAGGAAGGAAGAAGGAAGGAAAGGAAGGAAGGAAGAAGGAAGGAAGGAAGGAAGAAGAAGGAAGGAAGGAAGGAAGGAAGGAAGGAAGGAAGGAAGGAAGGAAGGAAGAAGGAAGGAAGGAAGGAAGGAAGGAAGGAAGGAAGGAAGGAAGGAAGGAAGGAAGGAAGGAAGGAAGGAAGAAGGCAGGCAGGCAAGCTTGGTCTTTCTCAAAGTACTCATTTCTTTCCCACTTCATTCCTTCGTGACCTTTGGGGGGCAAGGGGATTATAAAAATGTGCACCAGACTGCAGATCTCACCTTTCTCCACCACTATCCTCCTAATACATTCTGCTTTCATTGATGTGAGATGTAGAATATCAGTTCTCAAAGTTGCTGGGTGACAAAATATCTATCCCTAGCCCTATTCCCTTAAAAGCCTGCTATCTGGAGCCAAATTTAGCTCTGGGGTTTAAAAGATAATTGAGAATTTAAGGCCCTTGCCTTGCATAGGACTGACCTCTTTTCTGGTTCCTGGCATCAGATATCATATGGTCCCCAAGCACCGCCAGGGGTCATTCCTGAATAAGAGTAACTCCCAAGCCTTATCAGGTGTTACTCCTCAATACACACACACACACACACACACACACGTGCATGCATGCATGTATGCACGCATGTATACACGCATGCACACACCCCACAGGAAAATAAAAAGAAAATTTAGCTCAATGGAAGCAAAGCTTGAATTTCACAAATCAGGAACTTAGTAGTTATCTTGCATGATTCAGAAACAGAAAAATGTCTATTTTGTTAAATACTTTTGTAAAACATATATGAATAAGCAGACTTCACCCTGCAAGAACATGGCCTTGATGGGGAAACATATGCATTTTCCAATAACAAGAATTCACTCAAAACTATGCAGTATAAACATTTGTTTAAGGAGGCTTTTTTATTGCACTGGAGAAAAAAAGACAGCAAATTCCAAATATTGTTGTATGTTCTGATTTTTTCACCTGGCACCAAACCATTTTCTCATGTTAATATTAATAGCATTATGGAAACCTAAATGCCCGAGGGAATCTGTTCAGTCATGTTACATCCCTTATATCAAATTTTAACTTTAATTATAAATCATACTATATATTTTTTAAGAAAAGGATTTAAATTTTTTAAGATTGTCTTTGAAAAATTCACATTTGTAGGTTGGGTGGCTCATTCCTTGGTGATAGCCATTATATCCCTTTACATACACGTGACAACTGCGAAAGTCTTGCCCTCACTTCCTCAATCCTTAATTCATGTAATTAAAGGTGTTTTCCATGGGGAAGCCCTGGCTCTGTAACTTTTTTGCCAACAAAATCTAACAAAATCCACATCAACAAACGTATCAGGCAACCTGAAAATGTGTGTCTTTTATACTTGCACGCATATTTAGAATACAGAATTAAGTAATTGGTCCCAACCAACAGGCAAACAAAATCATGGCCACCAAAAAAAAATAAAATGAAGAACATGAAGGGGAAGATTTTAATCCTCTGTGGGTCAGAAGAAAATAAAATTAAGTTGAATTTTGGTTATAAATTTGCTGAGACCATAATGATTATCAGTCTAACTAATGTAAGTGTACCTACATGTAGGCTGTGGCTTTGTCGTGTCCGCGTATTGGAATTTTAGGAAGCTTTGCAGTTTGGTACATGGTGTCATAGATTCCCTCCTACCAGAAATTCTTGCTTAATTGATAGGTGATGCAGCCAGCGGGGCACTGAGTTGGAAGCTGCAGCCTTAGTGAGATGCCCACAGTATTTTTTCAGGAGACTGATGCCACCCAGTGGATGGAATAGCTAAAGCCACCTGGAATAGAAGGCACTTGAGCAAGCTGTGGTTAATGCAGATTCTCTGAATCATTCATGAAATTCTCCCCTCTTACAATAAGAAAGTTCTGTGTGTTTTAAGGGTTTTTTTTCTGGAGGGGTGGCGGGCAAAAAGTTGTACTTACCCCCATTTTTCTAGTTTGCTTTTGAAAACCTGGGAAAATATTATAAATGCATTCTTCAAGGGAAATGTCATGAGGGATATATGTCTTTTCTTTTTCACCCCTTTAAAGTCTTTATCAGTCTGTTTTTCAGAAAAGAAACTAGTGATCAGTAACAAAATGGATTTCCATAAAGACCACCAAAGTATTTTATTTATAAAATCCTGGTTCAGAATTTGATCACAAATAGAGCTTTCCAGAAATAACCATATATCAATAAATTTCTTAATTCCCATATTAGAGAAAGAAGAGCAGTAATAGTGATATTTCTCTAATGGAGAAAAATAAATTGTCAATTTCATAGAGGCTCTTTTTGAAAAACCATAATTCCAATTCTTTCACACACCAATGCCCTTTCTGTTTTTTTTCTGTGAAACTACTCTAATAAATAAAAAAGTTATATATTGGAAATTTTCACTTTAAAACACTGAACAGAAAAAACTAAGTGTTTTGATTGGTGAAGAAAAGAAAAATAACAAAAAGGTATTTCTCATATTTCTTTAACTTGATTTAAAATCTCTCTGAAAACCTTAAGAACAAAAAATATGAAGCATTCCTTCTTTACCAAGAAAAAAATTCCATCAAATGTTATACATAAAAAAATGGTGGAATAACTTGAATTCTTTGCTTTCTTTCTTTCTTTTTTTCTTTTTTGGGTCACACCAGCGATGCTCAGGGGTTACTCCTGGCTCTACACTCTGGAATTACTCCTGGCAGTGCTCAGGAGACCATATGGGATTGCTGGGGATAGAACCCAGGTTGGCCACATGCAAGGCACGCGTCCTCCCTGCTGTGCTATCACTCTGACCCCCATAGCTTGAGTTTTCTCATTGGTGAGATGGGATACACAGGAATATAGGTGGACTAAAGTTGACAAAATACACATCCCCTCATGGTTTGGAGAGGTTAAAGAGTACTTGAGATGGCCAAGCACACATATACACACACACATGCGTGCATGCGTGCCACACACACACACACATACACACACAGAGTTGGTTGACCTCCTCACTAATCCCATCTCCTTTGTTTGACATATTTTTTTTTTTAGTGTTGGGGACTTCTAAAGTAGTGAGCTTCTGAGCACAGCCAGGAGTAATTCCTTAGTGCAGATCTAGGAGTAAACCTGAGAATGTCTGCATGTGACCCCAAAAAAGCAAAAAAAAAGGTGGGGGCCTGAGCAATAGTACAGAGGGGAGAGCGTTTGCCTTGCATGTGGCCAACCCAGTTTCGATCCCCAGCATTCCATATGGTCCCCTGAGCACCGCCAGGAGTAATTCATGAGTGCAGATCCAGGAATAAACCTGAGTATTACTGGATGTGACCCCAAAAAAGCAAAATAATGCTGTTATGAATATAAAAGTAGGGGTGGTGTTTGCGCTGCATGTTTTTGGCTTCCCAGAGTATATTCCCAGGAGTGGTATGGCTGGGTCAAATGGGAGCAGAGGTTAGGTAAGACAGAGAAAGGAACAGTGGACCAATGATTGTCGAAAGTCTATTACAATCCACAACATGTAAGAGAGGGGAGAAGAGAGAGAGAGAGAGAGAGAAAGAGAAAGAGAGAGAAAAGAGATGGAGAACCTGCCATGGAGGCAGGCTAGGGAGGGGAGGGTATCGGGGACATTGGTGGTGGGAGGTGGGCACTGGTGGAGGGATGGGTGCTGGAACACCATATGGCTTTAAACCCAAACATGAACATTTTTGTAATTGTCAAAAATAAATAAATTAAAAATAAATAAATAAATATTTAAAAAATAAAAATAAAAACAAGTCTAAAAAAGCAAAATAATAATAAGTAATATAATAAGTAATATAATATAATAATTATTTATTTTTAATATAAAAAATAAACTAATGTGTTTACAAAGTGTTGTAGTACTTCTTTAGACAACGATCTTTACCATCACAGAAACTGTCTGAGAAAGTGAAAATTTATTAAGGAACTTCTTTAGGTTCTCCTTCAGCTTCTCTCAATACTGAAGACCTACACCCATGGCCTATTAAGCAGCCTCAGTTATCAAGTGAAACTGAGCACAGTAAAAGACTCTTGATAGCATTTGAACTCACTAAGAAACTAGGAGAGAAAAATAATTTTTTCTGACTATATTTAATAATGTACATAATTGGTTTTGTGGCACAGAGGATTGAAACCAAGACTCACACGGCAAGGCAAATATTCTGCCACTGAGCCATATCCCAGGCCCTTACACACTCATTGTTTAAGGTATCATATGAACAATTGCCCATTGGTAATTATATTGCTCACTGGTTGGGTGCTTGGGTGCTGGAGAGGAACAGATCTCAGTTAACCTCACCTCTTTGTCCTGTCTGCATTACCCATCATGTTAGATCAGTGAGATAAATGACTACTTGGATGGGAGAAACCCACCTCTGCACAGCCTGAGTCCACAGCATTCATAGTGTGTTCTTGGTTCTCTTCAGGTCAGCTATGCCTCCTCCAGTAGACTCCTCAGCAATAAAAATCAGTTCAAGTCCTTCCTCCGTACTATTCCCAATGATGAACACCAAGCCACTGCAATGGCAGACATTGTTGAATATTTCCGCTGGAACTGGGTGGGCACAATTGCAGCCGATGATGACTACGGCCGGCCAGGGATTGAGAAGTTCCGAGAAGAAGCTGAGGGAAAGGGACATCTGCATTGACTTCAGTGAACTCATCTCTCAATACTCCGACGAGGACGAGATTCAGCAGGTGGTGGAAGTGATCCAGAATTCCACAGCCAAGGTCATTGTTGTTTTCTCCAGTGGACCAGATCTTGAACCACTCATCAAAGAGATTGTCGGCGCAATATCACGGGCAGGATCTGGCTGGCCAGTGAGGCTTGGGCCAGTTCTTCCTTGATAGCTATGCCTGAGTATTTCCATGTGGTTGGAGGCACCATTGGATTTGGTCTGAAAGCTGGGAAGATCCCAGGTTTCAGGGAATTTCTTCAGAAAGTCCATCCCAGGAAATCTGTCCACAATGGTTTTGCCAAGGAGTTTTGGGAGGAAACATTTAACTGTCACCTCCAAGAAGGTGCAAAAGGACCTTTACCCATGGAAACCTTTCTAAGGGGTCATGAAGAAGGTGTTGGCCGAATAAGCAACAGCTCCACAGCCTTCAGACCTCTCTGTACTGGGGATGAGAACATTAGCAGTGTCGAGACCCCTTACATGGATTATACACATTTGCGGATATCCTACAATGTCTACTTAGCTGTCTACTCCATTGCTTACGCCCTGCAAGATATATACACCTGCTTACCTGGGAGAGGGCTCTTCACCAACGGCTCCTGTGCAGACATCAAGAAAGTTGAAGCTTGGCAGGTACACCCTTAACATAGAAAATAGTTCATTATATAATAAAGCAGAGTTGGACTAATTCAGGCAGGCCAGGTGAATTGGATCCCTCAGAAAAGACAATATCAAAATATGATCATCAAATGTAGCTTTAGATTCCGGTTGTCTTTTTACTATCTGAGTAACTGATTTCTGCAAAAGGTTATTTAATTTGATTATCTGTTGCAAGTCTTGGTCAATTTTTCCTGTAGTTCTAAAGTTCAGAATAACTAAAGAATGGCCACTAAATGTTCTTAAGTTCTCTCGAAGAAATTTAGTACTGACAGAGTGCATAATTTTCTAATGCTTAAAGTGAACTCATTTCCTTGTCAGTCAACAAGTATTTTTAGTAACTCTTATGTGCCATGTATACAGGCTCATAAAACCAATGTTATTGTGTTGAAACAGCACTTTTGCCATTATTTTATTCATAGACTGTGCTGGACCACTCAACGGACCAACTAAACTTGATCTATTGACCAAGCTTAGTCAAGTTTAACTAAGATACAAGTAAATAAAATGCACTGAAAAATAACTCTTAAAAAGATTTTATATTCAATATTTCAAAGAGAAGCACTGAAATAGTTACAGAAAATAATAAGAGTTGCAATGGAATTCTTATATTCATTACAGAGTTTGCTTTTGTTTTATAAGTTGGAATTGTTCATAAGAGATACATCAGTCACTCATTTGATAGAACTGAAGATCGAAGTCTGGTTTAACTTACACTATGCATGTCTTGCATACACACCTTAATTTTTCCATCATGTCATATTCTACATTTATTTTGTACTTTCGACAAGTCCAGACTGACCTTTCAGGCAAAGTGCATTATAGTGGGGAGGTGGGGTGTCTTTGAAATTGAATCAAATTATGTATCCACTGGTTTTAGCTCCAGTACTAGCTGAATCATTGAAGACAAATCACTGCTCTATGTGACAGTCAACATCTGTAAAATATCCCTAGTATCTTTTTTGTAAATGAAATATGATATGTGCAAAAGAAACCTGTAAATATTCACTCTCTAAACAGATAATGATTATTATAACAGAATTTCAATAGTACTCTAATTAGTTAGTCAATTGGTGGGTGGGGAGGTGAGAGACTCTTATGGAATAAGGTGTGATAGTCTAGAATTATAGAATGAGCAATAATGACCTGCAAATATTTAGCCTCTTTTGTGTGGGGGAGAATTCTCTTGGACATAGTATTATTGGCTAAAGTCTCTATTCTTTATGAGGTTATTAGAGTTTCCTTGCAGTCACTGCACAGCTCTCCACTCTTGCACAGAAGAAGAATTCTGATAAAGGTTAAAGGTCAGAAAGATTTCAGGATCATTGCTATTAAGGGGTGGACAAATTGGAGAATTTAGAAAATTGATACTTCTGTATTTCTCTCTTCCCTTCCATGTGTCCAGGAATCCTGGCTCTTGTGAAGTCTGCAGAATCAAGTTTCCTTCAACTCCATTTCCTTCAATAGAATTGAAGGAAAATGTGACTTCTAGTGAATGTTTTTATGCTTCTGGTCTTTACTGACTCCTCTCTCAGATGAGGAAGTACGATCTAGATGGCCAAGAACAAAGCTTGGGCATGAGAGAAAAAAAAGTCCAAAATTAAGTTATAGTCAAGTTTGGGACTTTGGGACTTTTAGTTACTTACTGTAGACAACCCAATTGAAACTGGCCAAACAGAAGAGAAACATTATCACTAGCTCATAATATTGAAAATCTCAAAAGTGGTTCTGGTTCTACGAGATACTTTCATATAATTTATCTGTTTCTTATTCTTCAGGACTAGTTTTTCACCTCTATCATCTCCACGCTAATAAAATCCTTACCTCTATGTGTTCCTTGCTTCACAAGATCTCTTGTCCCAGAAACAACATTGAATGCCTAGACTAGGGTCACAGATTCATCCCTGATGTAACTGCAAGTAAGAGAGGGGATGGGTCTCACAGGAAAATCAAGACATTGTCACTGAAAAGAGGAGAAAATAGAATCCAAACAAACAAAATATAAACTGTCCACAATACAGACCTCTCAGCTGACCCAGTGAAGGGCAGTTATCAGCCTCTTGTCTCTACACCTTGACTGGAACAATTCATCTAGGGGAAAAGACAGGAAAAGGTGGTTAGATCTCATAGGGAAAAATATGGAGGCACTGGAGAAAATATCTACTATATTCACTCTAAGTTTGAGTATCAGGAACCCAGTTGGATGAGAATTCTGGGTTGGGTGAGCATTCTAGCTACATATCCAGGAAGAAACACATCATCAGTTTTCACTACATAATTAAGACTTACATGGAAACCTCTCTGCCAAAGAATCTATGTTATGTGCCTTGGCCTAGAATTCACCCTCATCTTCTCTTAATTCTGCTCTTACAAGCTAACCTGCTTTTGCTCCTTTCCATAAGATAGTTTACTGATTTTGGACAAAGTCTCATTATTTAGATTGTATCCCACATTTGGAAGAGCATCAATTTTTTCTTTTCTTATTGCCAACCTCAAACTTTTAAATCTTTCAAAATTCACTTTGTTCTGGAAGTCTTTTCCAACTTTATTCCCCTACTCTACCACACATGCATTTTCTGCTCTTTCTTCCTCATTTTCACCATTTGTATACCAAGTTTAAGTTTCTACAACCTTTTAGTCCGTTGAAACAGATTCCTATTAAATATGTATTAAATGAAGGTCAACCACATTGTTTTATTTTTTTTCTTTTCTTTGGTTTTGGGACCTCACCTGGTGGTACTCAGGGCTTACTCCTGACTCTGGCTGGGCTCAGGGATCACTCCTAGTAGGCTCAGGGGATCATAGTGGGTCCCAGGGATTGAACCCATGCCAGCCAAATGCAAGAGAAGCACCCTACTCCAGCTTCTGTTTATCTCTAGTTGACTTTTATTTAGTCAACTTCCCCCTTAAAATATCAGTAAAATATAACAGTAATACTAACAGCTGATTTGTGCACACACAACACACAGTTCTCTTCTACACTTCAAAGTGACCTCAAGGTCTCCTACCCTATTTCTTTGCTCTTGTCATTCTATCTCCTCCATTGTTCTATAAGGTTTGTAAAACTATTTTTTATTTAATACTGTGTTCAGATACCTAACACCTGAACAGGTATGTAAAATGAATAAATGAATGACAGTCATTTGATCTCTAAAGCCAGAACCAAAAGGTAATTCTCATTGATACTATAACTGTACAATGATTTGGCTTAAAAACCTCTGAGGAAGTACTGTCAAAGGCCACAAGATGGAAATATTACCACATAAAAGGTAATATTAGATGATCAACAGTCTCTGTGTCTGCATATTATCTTCATTCTCTTTTTTTTACAGTAATTCTATTTTAAATGAATTGGTGGAGAAAGGTTGAGGTCAAATCCAGAAGTGATCAGGGCTTATTCCTGGTTCTGTGCTCAGGGTTCACTCTTGGTGAGAACTGCAGGACCATATGTGGTTCTGGGGATCAAATCTTCATTGTCTTTTAATTAGTGTTTTTACTTTCTCTTCTCTTTATTGACTTCTCCCTTATATTCCGGTCCCAATTAAGAGAAATAATTTGGAGTTATATTTTCTTTTTTAAAATATAATTCCTACTTTTAAACTATTAATTCCTACTTTTAAAATTCTAAAAGAGGAATAAATTCCTAGGGAAAATATCTAAATTATTTTATAACCTATGTTGCTGTTTTGTTGATCAGTGATTATTAATGAAAGATTGTTTGTAAAGTAAAATGGTTTTCCTTTCTTCCTTCTGTTTTGTTTTGGGGCCACACTCAGTGGTGGTCAGGGCTTACCACTGGCTCTGTGCTCAAGGATCACTCTTGGCAGTCTTGGGAGACCATATTTGGTGTCAGGGATTGAACCTAGGTGAGCCATATGCAAGGTAAAACATCCTACCTATTGTCCCATAGCTTTGACCCATGGTTTCTGTTTCTACCTTCCCTAGCCTGCAAAATATTGTGCAGAAAATTAAATTATGTGATCAAGTGCATATTATCATTGCTGTTATCATTCCAAGATATCAAAACTTATATGTTATCAATTCTAAGAAAAATAGTTAAGATGTCTAAAAAATGACATAGAGCTATGACTTAGTAAATAACTATTTATTTTAAAAAATCTAGTGATTTCAATTATATAGTTGCTGTAAGGATGCCATACTACAATATCTACAGGTTAAGATTTGAAAGAAGGAAAGAAGAAAAAAATTCTGATGGTCCTTGAAGGATAGATAGGATTTGTGGAAAGGACAGCATCATGGAATTTGTTAAAGTCAAAGGCAAGCACACACACATACACCAAACAACAACAATAACATAAGTGAATCATAAAACACAATGTTCAGTGAAAATAAAAACAAATCCAGGTAAATTTTTAACATACCTACCGTAGGGCTAGAGTGATAGTATAGTGGGCAGGGCACTTGCCTTGCATGCTGCCAACCTGGGTTTGATCCTCAGCATAAAATATGATCCTTCAAGCCCAGCCAAGAGTAAGCCCTGAGCACCTCTGGATATGGCCCAAAACCCAAAAATTTTTTTTAAAAATGTTAAGTACCTACTGTACAATTCCACTAATAAGGTGATTTATCTCTAATAATAGAAGAGTAGTACTGTTTCTGCAAGTGAGGGATTAAATTGGAAGAGACATCAGGGATCCCTTGGGGTTGATGGTAGTGGTGTTATACAGGTATTTACATTGGATAAAATTCAGAACTATACTCTTTAGATGGGTACACTTAACCCTGTATAAACTATACCTCAATAAAGTTAATTAAGAATAAAAGCAGGGCTTGGAAATAGCTTAAAGAACTGAAGCACAAGATTTGCATGTCAGAGTCTTGCAGTCTACCCAGCATCACTTACTAGAACTATAAGTGACCCCTGAGAATTGCATAGGGTAAACATAGCACTCGCTCTTTGCAGCCCCCCCCCCTCCTCATCCCACAAACAGAAATAAACAAAAAAACAGTGGATAGTTCCTATGTGGGAAGAATCAGTCCATGCATGGAGAGTGTCATTCAGTGTCAGGGAGCCACTGGGGTCCCCAACAGTATCAGGACAGAAGTTCTCTTCTACCTCAGAGGCTGCTGGGGAACGGATGAGAACTCATGAGTCTGGTGCAGTTACAAAAGGCTTTTAATAGTACAAAGGCTCTACCACCGCAATCCAATATAATGAAAGAATTCTAGCTCTGGTCAGAACTTAGACCATATACAAGAGCCCGTCTCCCATCAAAAAGGATCCCACCACAGAGTCTCACCAAAGTGGATCCCACCAGAGAGGAGTCTTGCCAAAGATGGTCCTACCAGAAAGGAGTCCTACCAAAGAGAGAGCAGTACTTCAAGTCAGTCCCCTTATATACACCAAAGTAATCCTAAGTGTTGACAAGGAGGATCCTGTCAATAAAGATCAACTCCACAGCTTCTAGATAGTATAAGAGTATAGAAGGGTGGTGCCACACCCTGCTACAGGTCTAAACAAATGATTATGCCAAGGACTAATACCTTCTTCCAAGATTATCTCTTATGTAAAACACTGGAGAGAGAGAGAGAGAGGAGGCTTGTATAAGGTAATACATCTTAATTTCATGGGCTTCATGTAATCTAGATGGTATCTTACAAGGTCCTTCTTATTTATTATCTGCACTGGGATGATTCTGAATATTCTGTTCTCAGTATACTGAAAGGGTCACACTTGCCTGCTTGAGGGCAAACTAGTATGATCCTTCCTATAATCTTAAGCAATAGTCTCAACATAGCCAGGGTGGTAGTCTCCTGGTAAATTCTAACTGTCCAACGCTGGGTCCAGTGGGTATAAAGAGGGGCTGTGCCCAATCTAGATAACAGAAGTCTTAATAGGTGTATAATAATAAGTCAGAAATTACTCATTGAGAGTCAAGGTGACTTCTATAACTGCCACACCTTCCATCAGTGTTTACATAGAAGAGAGATCTCATTAGTATGAACCCTGACTTAAGAACATGTAAATAGATTAAGTTGTGAGTGGATAAAATAGCAAAGCTCCCAAGCTAGCTAGGCCTGTCATCCAACAATTCAGTTTGTTGTTCACTTTTCCATTGTGTTGACACATTCTTTTTCATTTCCATTATTTTGTGTGTGTTGCCATGGTATATGCCTCCAGCCTCCCATTTGCAAAAGATGATCTTCCCTCCTAAATTTTGCATGTGTTAGCCTGTTATAATGAGCAGACAACAACAACACCTTATCCAACTACTGCTTCTGAGTAGATATATTACATATTGACTGAGAGTTAGACTCCAGTGTCAGATTAACTGGATTTAAATCCCAGCAGCTTTATGAGAGCCACTTACCATTCTTGTGTCTTACTTTTCTGGGGAAATGGAAATACTAAACTTATAAATTGTTTGTGAGAATATCATTAGCCAATAGGCAGCAAGTACTTCAATGTTTTCTACGATATAAGTGTTCATAGTAAATACAGTCTTGAGTATTGGTCCTTTTTTGGTATGGAAAGAAGTCAAAATGTTGCCCCAAAGCATTTATTTAGCCCTAAGGAAGCCCATAACTGCCACAGGCACTCAGTTCCCCAATACAGCCAAGGCAGCTCCTGGATCCTGTGCCTACTTTTTCCCTCTGGAAAAACTTTCTAGTTCCAGTTGGAATCCATTGGAAATGTATTCAATATTATCATAGCTTTTGTTTGTACTTGGCCCTTGGTTACTTAACAAATGCTGATATCCCTTGTTTCTTTCAGGAATATATGCAATGACATATATAAAAATATAATGTATTTCTGCAATTTAATGTAGTCTGGGAAATATAACTCCTATTTTCACTGATCCTTGGGTGTGAAAAGGTTTAAATCCATCACTGCTCCAAATGAACTCCTGGGCATAACACCACAGAGCAGAGGGAAGCTCTCTAGAACTCTAAGAGAGCCTGGAGCCTCTGAACCCCTGGCTAATTTTTTTTAGCTGGGTAAGTAATAGCTCTCAGAACAAAAGAGAGAGAACACCCCATTAGATATGCACTGTCATAGAAATGAGTTCACAGAGGAAACCTCATTTCACACCCTGTGTGACTCCTCTTACTGGTTGGGTTCTGAATAAAAGATAAATTGCTGAGTGTCCAAGATCCTATTCTTGACCTATATACAGGGTGTGTATGAAGCACAGCCAGATTACTAATGTAGCAACAAAA
Source organism: Cryptotis parvus (assembly GCA_021461705.1). NCBI lineage: Eukaryota > Metazoa > Chordata > Mammalia > Eulipotyphla > Soricidae > Cryptotis > Cryptotis parvus. The sequence continues at coordinate 16,471 of JAJIBD010012891.1, read as the reverse complement.
AATAGTTATTCAGGGTACTGACTTGGAAGCACTTGGTGTGACCCCAGACAAGATATTTTCCTTTAAAATATATACATATTTTTTTTCTTTCTCTTTTTGGCCAAGAATCAAACCTAAGGTTATGCCAGGCAAGTTTTCTGCCACCAAATTACATGCCTGGCCCCTTATTTTATTTTTTTTAAACATACTTTTATCATTCCTGTCATTTTTTTTGGGGGCCCCAAGCAATGATCAAGGCCCCTCCCAGTGATTTTCAGCCAAAAAGACTATGGTTCAAATCAAGGACTGGAGGATGTGCTGATGCTTAGGACTTGCGGTCTGGCCCACCAGGGACCTCCCCCACCCCCAGTGGTATCTGGGGTCTTCAGGCCTACACATAGCATCAGGACCATATGGTCCCAATGACCCTAGATTAGCTGCATGTGATAACCTATTTATCCTTATAATATCTCTCTAGTGCTATTATTCTTATTACTATTAAGACACCATGCTTTACAATAATGTTTATGCTTTTGGAATACTGCTCATCTATAAGAAAAGGTGAAGTCTTGCCTTTTTCTACAACTTAGATGGAAAGCTGGGGTCACAATAAACAAAGTAAGAGAAGGAAAGATACTGCAATTTTCTGTGCTTCAGTTTCCTTATCAATAAAATGGAAGTTGAGACCAGAGAGATAGTTTAGGAGTGAAGATACTTGCCTTGTACCCAGCTGACACAAGTTCATTCCCTGGCACTGCTTGCGGTCCCCAGAGCACTGTCAGGAGTGACTCCTGAGCACAGAGCCAGGAGTAAGCACTGACCACATCCAGGTGTGACCCAAAAAATCTTCAAAATAAATAAATAGATATATTAATGAATAATAAAAATAAAAAATTGAAGTAATAGTATTATTTGTGGTGAGGATTTTATATAGATTAATATACGACTAGATAATGAATGTAAAGTATTCAATGATGTGCCTTAGAGATGGTAAAATAGCAAGTAGCATTTAGTCATTATTTTTACTACCTTTTTAGTAGGAGAGTTTTGTGACTGATAAAGACCTATACAAATCAAAGAACTGCCCTTGACTATCACACAGTGATGTTCTGGGTGCCTCCAACACCTCATGTCTTTCTTTCCTCCACTCCGATCTCATTGATTTCCTTTCCTGAGTTCCAGTCATAGCTATAATTTGAGTATCAAGTGTAGCCTGCAGTTTACTAAGGCTGCTGCTAGCACTTGCAAATACTTCAGTGTCAATTATAAAAGGGTTCTTGAGGGTCGGAGTGATAGCACAGTGGGTAGGGTGTTTGCCTTACATGTGGCCAACCCGGTTTGATCCCGGCATCCCATATGGTCCCCCTGAGCACTGACAGGAGTTAATTCCTGAGCAAAGAGCCAGTAATTACCCTGAGCATCGCTGGTTGTGACCCAAAACGCAAATAAATGGAGGGATGGATGGATGGATGGATGGATGGATGGATGGATGGATGGATGGATGGATGGATGGATGGATGGATGGATGGATGGATGGATGGATGGATGGATGGATGGATGGATGGATGGATGGATGGATGGATGGATGGATGGATGGATGGATGGATGGATGGGTTAATGAATGAATGAATCAATGAATGAATCAATTAATTAATTAATGATAAAAAGGGTACTTGATCTACAAGTTACATTCCTATTTCTTCTACTTCGTAAAATCACAATTTATTGTCCTTGTACAGTGTTCAATCTACTTAACCATACATGGCAGCTCTATGCCTCCTACTCAAAACATTCATCTCTGTTTCTCTTTAGGTCCTGAAGCATTTGCGACATATTAACTTTACCAACAACATGGGGGAGCAGGTGACTTTTGATGAATGTGGTGACCTGGTCGGGAACTATTCCATCATCAACTGGCATCTCTCCCCAGAAGATGGCTCCATTGTGTTTAAGGAGGTTGGATATTACAATGTCTATGCCAAGAAGGGAGAAAGGCTTTTCATCAATGAGGAGAAAATCCTGTGGAGCGGGTTCTCCAGGGAGGTATGTGCATTCATCAGAATGGAAGCAGGGCAGTGGTTGGATAGGCAAGGATGCAGAAGGAACCAGCAGAAGGGAACAAACCCCAAAGGGCTGATGAACTTTCCCCCGCTCCAGCAGTTGCTGTTCTAAAAGACAGTCTGCCACAGCACAGCTACCATCAAAGGGCACACCAGTGAAAGGACACAATCCACACCAGAGCAAGGTCACATTGCTCTTGGCAATGGTGGTTTGTTTGTTCCATTGGGGTATGTGTGTGTGTGTGTGCACGCAAAAGCACATCTTTCTCTTGTCCTTAACCATCTTTCTCCTTAGAACATTCTATCCTCACATTCTCCTTTAACTTAAATGAGGCTAGATCTTTGGCACTGATCATTGGTCCTATTCCTGTCCCTTGCAAACGTCACAAGACTGACTCCCTTCCATGATCTCCATCCTGTAGGTACCTTTCTCCAACTGCAGTAGAGACTGCCTGGCAGGGACCAGGAAAGGAATCATTGAGGGGGAGCCCACTTGCTGCTTTGAATGTGTGGAGTGTCCTGATGGGGAGTACAGCGATGAAACAGGTAAAGGAGAGTCCCCTGAGGGACACAGGTCAGGGTTTAGTTCACTGGAATCTTTGAGAGCTAGACTCATGGAGATGCTTGACAGTTACCTGAAAGGCATGTTCAAACATTACATGGGAAGGGCAGAGGGGATCAGAAAAGTAATATTAAATGTCTTTGTTGTACCACCAGCACACCTGTTACACCTAGATAGATGCTTGTAAAATAAAACCTTCACTGGGAATATTCGCAATAACATTTACTCTATAATGTTAATGACAATTTCCAATTTTATTGCCATAATAATGAGGTCATTTTTGCTTTTACATATGAGGAAACTTAGGTGCAGAGAGGATGTAATAAGGAAACTAACAGTCCCAGAGCTAGCTAGCAATGGCAGAGCCAGAATTCCCATCCAAATCACCATCTGCAAAGATGATTTTGACTCACCAAATTTTACTCTACCTAGGGAATAGTAGAGACAATAGATGTTCATTGTTTGATTCTCAGTTGCAGAACTGAGTCTACAGATTCTTATGAGGAAACCATGGATGCAGGGTGAGGAAAGCACAGGTCAGACATATTGATCCTTTCCATTGATCTACAGCAGTTTTCAGAGTCCAGAGTGCTAACCATTACACCATGGGGCTTCCAATGATCTACAGCAATTTTCTCTTTTTTTACAACTTCAGACTAGCAGCAGTCCTGCACTCTAATCTATAAACAAGCAGTAATGACCAAACGAATAGACCAGTTATTTTCAATCTTTCTTCACTGTAAACCAGCACCAGTCTATGGGCTGGTGGTGGCAGACCAGTAACCAATGACCTCAAGCAAATCTCTGATAAGTCCACAAGGGCTCTGTATATATCCAAATTAAGCCTGAGTGTGACTCATAGTCAGTGCTTGATGGGTTGATGGACTATGTCAGCTCCTTGGTGTGTAGACAGACCTCCTGTCTAGGAAAATTGGTCATTCTCTGCTACAAGTCATCAACGAAAGGTGTTAAACAGGGCCAGAGTACAGTGGGGAGGGCATTTGCCTTACATGTGGCAGGCCTGGGTTTGATCCCCAGCATCCTAAATGGTCCCCTGACCACTGCCAGAGGTGATCCCTGACTGCAGACAGGAATAACCTTTGAGCATCACCTGATGTGACCCAAAAAAGCAAAAAAAAAAAAAAAAAAAAGTTATAGGCACACACCCCTTGTGCAAAAAATAAAGATACCAGATATATAAAATTAAGTATAGTAGTAAACATAGGTCAGAGCTCAGTGCTCAATATATTATTTGATGACATAAAAAGTCCCAATTAATTCAACAACAAGGAAAATTTTAACTGATTGCATTAGGTAACCTGTGTATTCTCCCCGTTCCATTTACTAAAAACTCACACCTTCCATCTAGACTACAAAGCAACTAACTCTTCCCTTGGCCATTTTACAGATGCAAGTGCCTGTGACAAGTGCCCAGATGACTTCTGGTCAAATGAAAACCACACTTCCTGCATCGCCAAGGAGATTGAGTTTCTGTCCTGGACGGAACCCTTCGGAATAGCCCTCACGCTGTTTGCAGTGCTGGGCATTTTCCTCACCGCCTTCGTGCTGGGTGTCTTCATCAAGTTCCGCAACACGCCCATCGTCAAGGCCACAAACCGCGAGCTCTCGTACCTCCTCCTCTTCTCCCTCCTCTGCTGTTTCTCCAGCTCCCTCTTCTTCATTGGGGAACCCCAGGACTGGACCTGCCGCCTGCGCCAGCCCGCCTTTGGCATCAGCTTCGTTCTGTGCATCTCCTGCATCCTGGTGAAGACCAACCGCGTCCTCCTTGTGTTCGAGGCCAAGATCCCCACCAGCTTTCACCGGAAGTGGTGGGGGCTCAACTCTGCAGTTCCTGCTCGTCTTCCTCTGCACCTTCATGCAGATCGTCATCTGTGTCATCTGGCTGTACACTGCGCCCCCCTCCAGCTACCGCAACCATGAGCTGGAGGAGCGAGATCATCTTCATCACATGCCACGAGGGCTCGCTCATGGCCCTGGGCTTCCTCATCGGCTACACCTGCCTGCTAGCCGCCATCTGCTTCTTCTTTGCCTTCAAATCCCGCAAACTGCCTGAGAACTTCAACGAGGCCAAGTTCATCACCTTCAGCATGCTCATCTTCTTCATCGCCTGGATCTCCTTCATTCCCGCCTACGCCAGCACCTACGGCAAGTTTGTGTCCGCCGTGGAAGTGATCGCCATCCTGGCCGCCAGTTTCGGCCTACTGGCCTGCATCTTCTTCAACAAGGTCTACATCATCCTCTTCAAGCCCTCCCGAACACCATCGAGGAGGTGCGCTGCAGCACCGCTGCTCATGCCTTCAAAGTAGCCGCCGGGCCACGCTTGCGCCGCAGCAATGTCTCGCGCAAGCGCTCCAGCAGCCTGGGGGGCTCCACCGGCTCCACCCCTTCCTCCTCTATTAGCAGCAAGAGCAACAGCGAAGACCCTTTCCCCGCCGCCAGAGAGGCAGCAGCAGCAGCAGTCACTGGCGCGGCCCCTAAGGAGCAGCAGCCGCAGCTGCAGCATCCCCTGAGCCTGCAGCAGCAGCTGCCGGGGCCACAATGCCAGCAGCCACCCAGGTGCAAGCAGAAAGTCATCTTCGGCAGTGGCACGGTCACCTTTTCCCTGAGCTTCGATGAGCCTCAGAAGAGCTCCCTGACTCACAGAAATTCCACGCACCAGAACTCCCTGGAGGCACAGAAAAGCAACGACACACTCACCAGACACCAGGCGCTTCCCACCGCAGGGCGAAGAGGCTGATTTGGAACTGAGCCACCAGGAAGTGGGACTGCCAGGACCTGTGGGGGCGACCACCAGCCAGAGATGGAGGGGTCGTGAAGAGACACCCCAGCATTGGTAGTGTCCAGTTCTCGGAGCTTTGTCATCAGTGGGGCAGGCAACACCCTCACAGAAAACATCCTGCATTAAAATGAAAGGAGAACAGCGAGGGAAGGATCCAAGGAGGTTTCCCCAGATCATGCTCTCTGAGAAGGAGGAGAACGAACCCTAGTCTCCTTCCTCCAAGAAAAGAAATGTAATAGATAAACCAAATGCCTCTCGTTTAGCTGCACTGTCTCCAAAGACAGTGAATTGGCTCCTGTTCCCTTTAAAATGGAAAAAAAAATGTCTCGTGCTTCTGTTTAGTTGGGTTTGTCTCTCTGAGAACCCTAGTCAGATGTAGTGTTATCTCAGTGGTAGGGTCTGTCACCCTGAGAGTCCTAGTCAGAAGTAGTGTTCTTGTCTCTGTGGTAGTGTCTATCACCCTGAGAGGCCTAGTCAGATGTATTGTTCTTATCTCTGTGGTAGGGTCTGTCACTCTGAGAGCCCCAGTCAGGTGTATTGTTCTGATCTCTTTAGTAGGGTCTGTCACCCTGAGAGCCCTAGTCAGATGTATATTTCTGTCTATGTAGTAGGGTCAGTCACGCTGAGAGCCCTAGTCAGATGTAGTGTTCCTGTCTCTGTGGTAGGTGTGTCACTCTGAGAACCCTAGTCAGATGTATTGTTCTTGTTTCTAGTTGGGTTTTTCACTTTGAGAGACCTAGTTCAGATGTATTGTTCTTGTCTCTAGTTGGGTTTGTCACTTTGAGAGCTCTAGTTCAGATGTATTTGTTCTTGTCTCTGTGGTAAGGTTCTGTACTCTGAGAGTCCTAGTTCAGATGTATTGTTCTTGTCTTTGTGGTAAGGTCAGTCACTCTGAGAGCCCTAGTCAGATGTATTGTTCTTGTTTCTGTGGTAGGGTCAGTCACACTGAGAACCCTCGTTGATGTATTATTCTTGTCTCTTCCTCTGTTATATCGCACTCCAAGAGTCCAAAGATGGAACCAATATATACTTTCCTTGTATATATTGGCAATATATGGATATGTGTGTATATATTCATTAAGTATCTTCCCAGAACATTATGGATAGCCTGTTCTAGAAGCAAGAGTGTACAAAAAAGACATCAGATTTGACACCACTAAAGAGTCTGAAAGAGGGCTGGGAGATAGTACAGCCGGGGAGGGGTCGTTTGCGTTGTACCAGCTGACCCCCAGGTTTGATCCCCAGCATCCCGTATGGTCACCCAAGCACAACCAGGAATAATTCCTGAGTACAGAGCCAGGAGTAGCCCTTGAGCATCACCAGGTATGATCCAAAAAGACAAAAGAAAAAGAGTCTGAAAGACAGAATGTCCCCAACACCTCAACAATGGGAAGAACTTTAAATGCTGTAATTCTTAAGGTGACTGTGTCCCTTCCTATTTATGAAAACCATAAAATATTGTTCTCTTGCTGCTGCTGCTACTGTCATGTGACATCTAGAAAGTTTGCGTCCTTTCTGTACCCACCTATCTGATGTTACCTTTCAAGAATTGCCTCAAATTGTTGGGACAAGATTGTATAATGCCAATGAGCTGTATCTCTAATTAATATTACTTTGTGTTGCTTTATCCTTAAGAAAATTATTCTTTTGTTGTAGTCCATGGACAACATAAACTGAAAAAATTTGTCACAGTCTGATTTATATAAGGCAGTATTATGGAGTTTCATCTTCTTGCCCACTCACTCCCCAATCCCCATTGACTAAGCTTTATGTGAGCCCCAGGAGTCCAGAAACCCCCCCATCCCTGTACCCAAGGCTTCCTTAAAATAGACATATAAATGCCTGTATAGAGAATAAAGCTCCCAGTCCTGGTCCCATGCCAGTTGTGGGGAACAAATATTTGGTCCCAAGAAAGTTCATGGGATCCTAGGCAGGCGCACTCTGCACCCTGGCCTCTCCAAAAGCCATCCTACGTTTTTCCAGCACTGAGAGTCTATGTACGGATCACTCAGGGCTGGAAAGGCAGAGACCTGGGTGTAGACCATGGGCTTGTCACTCACAGGTTTGGTGACGAGGGGCAGGAAACCTAGCCTTGCTAAAGCCTCTGCTTTTTTGTCTTTAAAATGAAAATAATTATCATTCTTTGCCCTCAGAACTTTTATGTGGATTAAATAAGATGTATGTAAAGTATTTCAGAATAGTGCCTCACACATAGTAAGCACGAAATAAATATTAGCTAATATGATGACTGAAGCTGTAATTATTTCTTTCTTTAATATTTTATTATACCACCATGAGATATTCAATTACAAAGATGTTCATGTTTGTGTTTTGATCATACAGTGTTCCAGCATCCATCCCTCCACCAGTACCCATTTCCCACTACCAATGTCCCCGATTCCCTCCCCCATCCCCTAGCCTGCCTCTATGGCAAGTTCTTTATCTCTTTTCTCTCTTTCTCTGCAATTACTTCTCTTTTCACTTGTTTCACACAGAAAAACTTTTGAGTTTACCATGAAGATTCTAATGACAAGCCCACAGATCACAACAAATTTTGCATAGTATGCTCAAGGTTTCTGGAGTCGAGTTCAAGGGGCCTGCCTCAGTAACATTTCTCTCTGTGAAGAAGCCAGAAAGTCAGCTCTTCAAAAGGCCTATTGCTCCACCTGTGATTCTGGCACCCAGAATTCCGGCACCAATGAACACTCAGCAATGGGGTAGAAGTCTCTTATAAATGCATTCCCCATGCCGGAAGATCCTGATAATGTCTTCCTATGACCACTTTTTTTCAGAGGGCTTCCTTTTCACAGTTTACAGCAACCTGTTGAAAATTAAGATGATTCATGAGTGTGAAAAGGCATCAGATCAATAGTAGAATATAATCTTCATATATATATATATATATATATATGAATATATATATATGAAGATTATATATATAATATATATATACTCATATATATATATAATAAGGCCCATATATATATAATATATATTATATATACTCATATAATATATATTATATATTATAATATATAATATATATATTATAAGGCCTTATTATATATATATAAGGCCCTGAGTTTGATGTGCATCTCCCACCAGCTAAAGACACTGGAAGGTGCCATATGGGAGCATAACTAAAAGAACATCTCACTCAAAAACTCTAGTGGGGTATCTGCTCCCCCAGCCAGAGGTGGGGAAGAAGGCCACACCCACCCAAACCAGGAAGTTGTGCCAACCCCTTTCATACTTCTGAGCAAGGAACAGAGCTGAGGGAAGACATATTTAATATTTAACATTTCACTTGATCTTAAAACACACAAAAGAGACCATCACAGAGCTGAAAGCTTAATAGTTTGTTTCCCTATGCTGAGATAACTGTGTGATAAAGATGCACCCTTATAGCTCATCTGGAGGAGACCCATCTATGAAAGCATACTTACACTGAGCTTCGTTTCACTCTGTTCACAAAAATGTCTCTCCTGATAATTTTTATAAGGAATATAGAATCAACATCATGGGGAAAGTTTCTAAACAAGCTCAGGGTTTAAAACCCACATTTTGTTATTTTTCTATAACAATCAAGTTTCTATCTCAAATTCCATGATTACATTATATCAGTCAAATTAGGGTTTTTAAGCAACATCAGAATTTTCTGAATGAACTTGTATTTGGAAAGAGTTGGTTCATAAATTTCTTCTATCTTAGAGGAGGGTTTTTGTAGTGTTCAGAGAGTGTTCCTCAAGCATCAACATTTCCTATTTAAGCTCTGAGAACTTTCTATTAAAGCCCTCAAAAATTATTCTCCCCAGGGCTAGAGCACAGCAGGTAGGGCATTTGCCTTGCATGCGGTTGACCCGAGTTCAATTCCTGCATCCCATATGGTCCCCTGAAAACCACCAGGAGTAATACCTGAGTACAGAGCCAAGAGAAACCACTGAACATTCCTAGGTGTGACCCAAAGAGAAAGAAAATTATTTCCCCAGGTTAGCTTCCTCTGGGTTTTCTCACCTACAGAGTTCCCATCCATGGAGTTCACAGTGATTTTCATCAGCTCATCACTTTTTCCTTTATGCCTGGCCCCTCCCATACCTTCCAGATTTCTCAGGAGAAAGAATGGGCCAGTTCTCAGGCCCTCCCTCAAATTACCTGGCCTTGCCCTGTCTACTTAACTACATTAAGCACTTTCCTGTCAATGTGACACCATGATGGTATGGAGAATTCATGAGGATAATAAGCTTCTAATGCACATGAGGAGAAACATAGAACATATTCAAAATCTGTATAGACATCTTGGAAGACATAATAAGGATCCCCAAAGATACCCACATCTTCATCTCCAGAACCTATCATTATATTAAGTCATGTGACAGGGCGAATAAAGGTTATTAAGATGACCAAGATAAAATAATTCTGAATTATGCAGGTGGAGTGAAGGTAATCACATGGTTTGTTACACGTGGAAGGAGGAAGCTGAAGGATGCCATGTGAGAAGGCTTTCACCAGTCACTACTGTCCTTGAATATGGAATGGAGCCAGAGCAGAGGAATATAGGTGGTTTCTAGAAATCAGCAAAGACATGAAAATCAACTCTCTTTTAGAGTTTCCAGAAAAAGTGATATCCCTGTTATTGCCTTGATTTTAGCCCAGTTAGCACCTAGTTTTGGTTTTTGTACATCCAGAAAGATAACAAAAAGATAGTGAATTTGTATTTCTTCTAGCCATAAGATTCATGGAAACTTGTTAATGACTATATTATCCTCCTCTGTACTTCCCTTAGAGATCCACAGATCCACACTTGCTTTCATTCTTGTACTCTCTCATCTAACTAACTCACTCTCTCTCCCTAACAAGAAAGATCTGAACAATATTCTGCTTTTTCAGATCTATGTAGGGAAGTTTGAACACTATAGTCTAAATCTTCCTGGACTTTGGTTTAAGATCATTTTGTCAGCAGAAACATGGAAAAAGAGCAGCTTCAACAAAGTCGAATTTGCTTTCTTTTTATATAAAATCAGCCAGTTTTAAGAAAGCTTTATAGATGGCAACAGGGAAGTCTTCGTCCTTCTTTTGAAAATAAAAATGAATTCAACAGTGACAAAGTATTTTTATTGAAATGAAAGTGCTTACTAAAATAGTTTAAGAATCCCATTAAAGGCTGGGATGATAGTACAGAGGTTAAGGTACTTACCTTGCACATGGAAATACCAGTTCAATGACCAGCACCACATATGGTCCCACCAAGCATTGCCAGGAGCAAGCCCTGAGCATAACTAGATGTGTTGTTTATTTCAAGATAAATAATCAAGATACAATATGATCATCACAAAAGTCCTGTGATTATTTAAAGTTGTATAATTACATGGTTTCAAATTTGGTGGAACTAAGTGGCCTTATCTCTGACTCCACAGTTGCATTTCAGGCAGTGGTACCTCTTTTATTATGCTGGATAGAGACCTCTCAGCGATGAGCTGACTCTACATATGGCTAGTTTCCCTCTGTTCCCTCTGACCCATCACCACTGCTTGTGAACTCCTTAGAGTCAGAAAGTAGTAGGACATCACTAAGAAATGCAAGTGCATCATTGGAGGAATCACACAGTTTCAGGGTCTTCATCCAACTGGTTTCCTTAGGAATTCATTTGAGGAAAAGGCCTCTCCCAAAAGTGTATGAAATTTGGGTGCATGTATGGAAATTGTAGAGAGATCATCAGTCTGCCAGAGACCCTGGACTTCCTACACCAAATGATGGAAAAATACATGAACTTAGATGAAAACTTTGTGTGAACTTTGTTATGAGGCAAGGAATGAGAAAGGAGTCAGAAATTTAATAAAGGTTGGATGAGTAATCGGATCAAGGAACATTCTAAGGTCAGGGAAATGTTTTGGCTTTGAGCTAGGAGAACCAGGGAAATGTAGAAAAGCCCAACTGGGGGCAGGAAATTGGGCAAAGCCAGCATTAAGGAATATCTGGAAACTGCCAGGTCAGCTATGAGAAGGCTTAGAAGACCTTGCTCTCTGCCAGAAAAGCGAAGCTTTTCTCTCTCCTCTGAGTCCTACAAAAGAGGGAAGGGAGTTTGAAATGGAAGTAGGACACTTTAGTTTCAAGAAATTGCCGATGAAAGAATGGGACAGTGAAGGCTGCTACCCTCTGAAATGGAGACATTAGCAACTTGGATTATTGACTCAAGTATGAGACTTGTATCACTTGTATCACTTGTCTTCCCGTTCATAAATTTGCTTGAGCAGGCATCAGCAACATCTTCGTTTGTCCCTGTCGTGTGCTAGTATAGCCCAAGGACCTCGACTTGCTCCAGGAACATAAAGAGCCTCAAACCATTCGTTCAGGTAAAGGGAATGAGGTCTATTGTTGCTACTGTTTTGGCATATCAAATATGACACAGGGAGCTTACCAGGCTCTACCATGCAGTCACTCTCAGTTTTTGCATTTACTGATGTACGGCTCAGCCACTCACAACAGGACAACTAGTAGCAACTTTGCCCATGTATCTGTGTCTCTGGGCTGACAGCCTGGGAGCAGATCATGGGCAGGTCCACCAAGCCTCCCGGTTGGAAATGGATGAGGGAAAGGGACCTCAGCTCCATCTCCATGGAGGCCCAATGACTTTAGCTGGCGAGACCAGCATACCTGGGCTTGAAATAATCTTCTCTTTAGGGTGGGGCACTGATGAGCTGTGGAATCCAGCCATTGAAAATAGCTGCCATCATGGTGCGGGGTTCCTCTAGCTTCTTCTGAGGCTCTATTGGGGGGACAGGCTAGGGCCAGAACCCGCCCTCCCTCCCTGGATGCCTCATGATCAGCAGAGCACAGAGAGAGGCAAGTAGCAGCTCTGCACCCATGTATCTATGTCTCTGGTTCACCGCCGACAACCTGGGAGCAGTTTGTGGCAGGTCCACTGGACCAAGTATGAGACTAGGACCAATAAAAGCAACTAAGTCCAAGACTCTATGACTATGTTCCTAGCTCATGGATGGCAAGTGCTGTGATTACAGTAAAATAGAAGAGATCAAAGACTCATAACAAATGTTGGGCTCAAAACAGAATTTGATCCTTGACAAATATGTCAGGAAATAATTTGGGAAGAATTTTGATGTCCTCCGTGGCATCAACCAGAAGATAAGGCTGTGTTACACACATGCAGGTTTATCAGCTCCCAAGAAGTTTATGAGACCAGAATTCATTTTCCAAAGGGCTAATGAAAGGGGCTTGCACAAGAGAGAAAGCACAGAATAAAGTATTCTTTTGGAGGTTGAGTTTTACTGAGTTTCATTCTTTTGTTGTTGGAGGGTTTTTAATATATTTTGGTTTTTGTTATTGTTTTGGTTTGGTTTTGTGCCACACACTGTGATGTTTTAGGATCATTCCTTGCAACAGGAAAGAGTATTATGACTAACTTGAAGAAGGGAATATGATAAGGGGATTTAAGCTTACCTTGGCAAGATTCAAAGTAATCTATCTGCTAAATCTGTCACTTCCCTTATCTATTTTCTAGAGACCTGCACTAGATGGCAGGAACTGAGAATTGCTCACTGGTCTGACAAGGACAATTCAGTCAAATGTGGCACACACACACACACACACACACACACACACACACACACACACACACACACAAGTGCACAGAGGAGCCCCAGGGCACCGGGCTTGAGGAAGCATTGTTCCTCACACCCCCTCAATAAGGCTGTCTAGGAGTTACTCAATCTTGTGCAAACACTAAGGCATAAGAACTCTGCCCTCCTTAGCAGAGGAGGACACGTCACCAGAAAGTCTAATTAGCTTTCCCTGAAGTATTTACTGGGAGATATTTTTTTTTCAAAATTGTTTATGATTGGGTTTCAGTCATACAATGTTCCATCACCTGCCCTTCACCAGTGCACATTTCTCATCACTAATGGCTCCTGTTTCCCTCCCAGTCCCTGCCCCCAATCTGCCTCTGTGGCACACTCATTTCTTCACTCTCTCTGTCTCTGTCGCTCTCTCTGTCTCTCTCTGTCTCTCTGTCTCTCTTCACTCTGTATCTCTCTATCTATCTATGTTTCTCTCATTCTCTTTTTGGGGGGCCACTATAGTTAGCAATACAGATACTGAAAGCTTATCATGTTTCTCTCTTTACCTGGTTTCAGCACTCAGTTTTTGTCCAGAGTGATCATTTCAACTATCTTTGTCATAGTGTTCCCTTCTCTATCCTAGCTTCCCTCCTCCATCCACCATTTTTGGCAAGCTTCCAACCATGGACCATCCTCCTGGCTCTTATTTCTACTATCCTTGGGTATTAGTCTCATATTATTTCTTCTTATATTGACTGAGAAATATCCTGCCTTGAGAAAAGTTCTCCACAGAGTTAAAAGCTTAGGCTTCTTGATGTAGTAAAGGGCAAAGTCCAGTCTTCATTCTGTTTTGCTTGTTGTTCAAATAACATGATTTTCTTTAAACATTTTGTTTCCATGTGACCTCTGAAATTACTATTAACAGATATGGCTATTTGATTTTAGAATAATCATATTTACTTCTTTAGAACCATACTTATTCCCCAAATTTTATCCATTAAGCACAAAATTAGGTCAGAAAAAAATTTAACATAATGACAAGATAACCTAATAAAGTTTAAACAGGTAAGTAAATCTTGTTAGATAAGACACCCTATTGGATTAGTTGCCCCTCCTGTAAAGTTTCACTAGAGCGCCAATTTTCTAGGATTGTTGTGAAACCTTTTTACTATCTGTTTATTTATTTGTGAACAAGCTGAAAATATGAAATAGTGAAAAGTCAGGAGTGAGATTTTAAGCAACATAGTAAATAAACTATAAGTTCTTAGTCTTTCATATTCTCCATGTCTTACATAAAGTGACTATATTATCTGCCATAATTGCCTACAAATAAAATAATTCATGTGAAAATGCCACATTAGAAGCATGTAAAAAAAGTCAAATCATTAAAATGATCTGTTACTTAAGCTTAAGGGGTTTCTTTGTCTGTTCAAGAAGATACATAGCATTTAATGATTTCTTTAATTATATTGAATTTCTTAATAGCAATTAAGAAATTGTTAAAAAATAATAGGATTCATTTTCGTTCATTTTAGCAAAAGGGATTTATTATAATGTATTAAGAAGCATAAACTTCTGCTGTTCCAAGCTTGGAAATCCCATAATGAGGAACAATAAAACCAGGAAGAACACCTAATCCCTCCACAAAAAAAATGTTTTGGGGGCCGGAGCGATAGCACAGTGGGTAGGGCATTTGCCTTGCACGCCGCAGACCCGGGTTCAATCCCTGGTATCCGATATGGTCCCCGAGCACTGCCAGGAATAATTCCTGAGCGAAGAGCCAGGAATAACCCCCTGAGCATCGCTGGGTATGACCCAAAAAAGCAAAAAAAAAAAAATGTTTTGGCAAAATCCTCACCTTTTAGCACCCATGACACAAAGACCAAATACTAAACTCTTCATTGCAACTTTAAAAAAACAAATCCCTCTGCCATCTGGATTGAGTCTACCCACATCAGTTTTTCAAGCCTCACATTGGTCCTGTGCTGAACACTAGATGCAAGGAAGCCTGGAAACCTGGCTCTTGTTTTCCTGCTCTGCAGTGTAGGAGGACGTGCTAAGTAGGAGGGCACCCTGGGTGATAAATGAGCCAATCTGCAGCACCCACCACCTACAAAGTATTTTTTCAAGATCAAACACAAAATGAGAAACACTCTTCTGAGGGAAAAAAAAAATAAACAAACTATGGCTCCCTTTCATGTTGATAACTGTGGTAGATCACAGAGACACAGTGCTGCAAACAGGCTGCAGCTGCCAATTTGGCCTGCTGGGAAATAAGATTGGCAGAGAGGAGCACTTCAGGGGAGGGTAGGATGGAGATCTGGGTATGTGCGAAACCCATTAATACTATTGGACTTAGTCTATGCTATTCATATGTGCATGTCTATCTAAGCCATTTTTTATCTATGCTATTTTTAATGTTTATTCCTCCCCGGCTTCAATTTTCCTTCATTGTTGTTTCTGCTGCCATGATCAAGGGTTGTACACACCATGGGCCATGCTACTTGCTATGGGGTCACACCTGAGATTGTGAGCCATGCTGCTCACTGAAGCTTGAGCCCCTTCAGAGACTGTTTGTTGCAGTACACTGCTGCCCAGAGCCTCTGCATCTGGCATGGAGTTGCTTCCTGCAGGTCACTTTGTAGATAGGAGGAGGACTGTATGAATGTGGCAGTTCATCTGACCATATATTCTATACTGGCTGGTATAAATATTCTCTCATGCTGCCACAATCATCATGGGACTAGCTAGATCTTACTGGTATATTTTCCTGGCCCCGTTGGATCTCTTAAGTAATCTCTTAAGTAATCAGAGAGAAATGCTGTTTGCCTCCAAGCAGACAAGCATGGCTCTCTGATAAGTCAAAGGCTGATATACCAAACAATCATGAAGTAAAGACGAGACTTTTGTGAAGGCTTGAAGAAATATTTTTTATTATAATTAAGCACTTTTATTTCCAAATAGGTGATCAAGAGGGATTGGGGAAATTGTGGCACATTAAAAACACACACACACACACACACACACACACACACACACACACACACATACACACACACACACACTCTGCCTTGACTTGCAACGCTTTCTTCCCAGATCCACAAAACCATGTTTTCCCGGTCATTCCTTTCTTAAGGGTATCTATCCCAGGGCAGTAGCCAGAAATGGGTCACACAGCAGCTTCACAGCAAAATGGACTTTGGATGGACAGTGACCCCTCACTGTTGGCTAGAATGTTCTTTGGTACAGATGCATGTACCAAAGATACAGTTGGCACTCTGAGATACAGTTCATCTCAGAAGCCCCTCCTCCACTCTACCCTGCAGGGGGCACTTCCAAGGCAGATCTTGGCTGGGCCTAGGTGAGGTCCTGGGAGAAATTACCTGAGGGAATTTGACCCTGATGGCTGTCCATTGAAGTGGGAGGTCTGGGTTGCAGGGATATAAAACTTAACCTGCTCTCTCTCTCTCTCTCTCTCTCTCTCTCTCTCTCTCTCTCT